>CP139506.1:68159026-68178136 GCA_021014915.2 Artemisia tridentata subsp. tridentata
AATAATTCCTCACACATTATTTAGACAATCCACATCATTATATATAAATATATTTACATATATTCCAATACTAAGCGTTCATCTAGTGTGCGCTGAACCGATGTAATCCCGAAACATGAGAGCAGAAACCATGAGACCACATCTTTATATAGTAATGCAAACCCATAACACGCTAACATCATCACATATGTATTTAATTTCAACTTAGAAGGAAACTCTTACCTATTGATAATGTTTAAAGCTACACAGTTGGAAAAACCAAAAAAATAAACAGGTGAGAGCCGGTTACAGTGTCTCCACGCATCGTCTGCAGCCATCCAACGTTGTAGCCAATTCGATCCCCAATGAGGATTGTTTGGGTCCAAAAACGTCGGGTTTGCAGAATTCGCAAAGTTCTTCCACATTTGCTGTTCGACACCAAAATAAATAACATGGAACATATCTCTATACATTATCAAAGAATATATATTATAGTTGGAGTAAGTAATTGGAAATATGAGTATGTGCATAAGCTGA
Source organism: Artemisia tridentata subsp. tridentata (assembly GCA_021014915.2). Lineage (NCBI taxonomy): Eukaryota > Viridiplantae > Streptophyta > Magnoliopsida > Asterales > Asteraceae > Artemisia > Artemisia tridentata. The sequence goes on from CP139506.1 coordinate 68,159,543, forward strand.
CGCTCGTTCTCTATGAATAGCAGCCTCTTGTTAGCTCTGTAAATCGGCTTTGGTTTCTCCGTTAAATTTTCTTCTGTCATCCCAAGTACTTACCAACTGTAATCCTAAATTCATATTCACAAAACACGGGAAAAATTCATACACAAATGAATAAAACCATGATATTTGTGAGTATATTTTATAACACTTACAGAGGATCTAAGGTTGTCGAACTATTTCTCATGCTTCATAAGGAGCTCTAAGGTTGTCGAACTATTTCTCATGCTTCATAAGGAGTTGCTGTTAAAGAACGTTGTTTTCCTTGGACACATGAATTAGCCTTGGTCGCACCTTAGACTGAACGCGCCAATGTTTGCATACATTAAATCTTTATCACCACTGTTTTGCTTCCCAAACCAATATTTCTTAGAAATCTTTTTATGTGATTTCTGTCATATCAGAAAGCACATCAGCATTTCATAAAAACCTTGATGCACTAATACCACCACCGAGGCCCTAAAAATGAAAAAAATGTCGGCATATAAATGTTTATTAACAAAGGAACCGCGTAGTGATACGGGAAGCATAAACACTATAACATGTGCACACCATAATGCCTATTGAGTTCCTCCTCTGTTTGTGATACACCCCGGGCTTTATGTCATGTTATATTTATTTAGGATATGTCTTTGTGTCGTATTAGGAAAGTTTAATTGTTTAGATATGTCTTTATGTTTGACTTGTTTTACAAGCTAGGGTTATTCGGTACACTTTCCTAATACGACACAAAGACATATCTTAAATAAATATAACATGACATAAAGCCCGGGGCGTATCATGAAGTTAGTGTATTTTCTTCAAAGTGGTATGGTGAAGGCATGGGGGGCGTGGGATTGGGTAAGGTAGGAAGATTTTGTAAGTAAATTTGACTTTTGGTGTTATTTTAGGTAGGTTTTAGCTAGTATATTGTGTTATCGGGTACCGAGTTAGCTAAAAATAGATTTTTACGGAACAAAACAAAGTATGATGAAGTTGTAAAAATTATGAAATCACATTTCTTGTAAGTATCGGGTGTTAGAATAATTATCGTGTTGAAATTTCGCAAACCGTCGTGTTTATAAGCTTTTAACGGTAAATTTAGTAAATGATTTCAAAACACAGGGTAAACTAATAATATAATTTTTATATCATTATAATGAATGTGAAAATATATTAGGATCATAGTCTGGAGTGTCGGGTATATTATTCGTAGTAATGACTGAGTGGTAACGTTTATTAAACAAATAAACATAATGTTAACTGAAATTATGTAAACCCGTGCATGACCTAATATAAGATGATGTTACTGATGATATATAGACTACTCTAGTTTATATGATGTGTCCTTAATGATGTTTCATGAATTCGCAGCTAAACCCTAACGGTTACGCGAATTTTGAATACCCGTAAACCTAGTTTACGAAATGATGAATGATAATCATGAATAGTGATTTCCCTCCGGGAATGAATAGTGTTTTGTGAATAGTAAAAATTTTGAAAACATTTCAAAGTCGCAAACTGACTTCAAAAATAATGAATAGTGAAATGATGAATAGTGAAATGGTGAATAGTAAATTTTGAAGATTGGAAAATGACCTGGAATTACGATTTGTCACATTGTAGTTCACACAAGTTAATGTTATTGTTTATGAGAGCGACGATGCTTGAAAAACGACACTTGTCCCATTTCTTACCTTGTTAAAGATACCTCCAAAATAAATATAAAAAACTGGCGAAACTAGGCCTTTGTTAACACTAGGGGTGTTATAAAAGCCGACCCGAACCCGAACCCGAATATGGCTTTTCGGGTCGGATCAATCGGGTCAAAAATTATATTCGAGTCAATCGGGTCAACCCGAGTTCTAAACAAGGTCGGGTTCGGGTATGTTTTTATTAGCCTTAACCCAAATTGACCCGAACCCGACTAACCCGGCTCAACTAACACTTTTACAATGTAAAATACTCGGGTTGACCCGAACCCGAATTGACCCGAACCCGAGTTCTAAACAAGGTCGGGTTCGGGTATGTTTTTCTTGAGTCTTGACCCGAATTGACCCGACCCGACTGACCCGAACCCTGCCAGGTCGACCCGAATAACACCCCTACCACATGTATAAGTCTCTAATGCTGCACTTAAATCCATAATCTTTGTTCAACTGATTGAATACAACTAAAATGGCATTTAGGATTCGAAAAAAAAAAAGTTGACCAATAACTATGCGGAGTATTTCAAAATTGTCATTTTGCATGTCAGTTATATATGCATATAAATGTACAAGAGATTACAATGTTCATGTTCCTAACCACCATGAAGACGATGGCTTCCATTTTTCTTTCGACGTCTGGCGTAACGTTTCATTTTAACATGGTCTCTGAAGAGTTGACGCCTGAAATGTCAAAAAAACATGTATCCAGCATCATACTTGACATTATTAACTTTCATCCGACAATTCATTAGAATCTAATGTTATTCAGTTACTTTATTTTCTTACATTTTCTCCATATTGTGTCTAGTCTTTATTTTTTAGTTACCATCAAGTAAATAAACCCATGAAATGAAAATGTCATATTGGCTAATAAATAAAAGCACAGATACGTGTGGTCACTATGTTACACAGATAAGTGGCAATTTTGACCCATTTACGTAAACATGGGCCGATGTGGCTTATGTGTTATCACTAATGGGTCAAACGAGTTAAGCTTAAGTAGAAGATTAACTTACTTATGATTCCCCGCTGACGGGTAAGAAAATGGGTGGAACAGGTTGAAAGTAATCCGAAGCGTATTTAAATGTGCAAAAACCTTATCACTATTGACATAGTTTTACAACCAGGTTTGATGATAACTTTTGAATGAGTTGAGCGTTTGGCAAATTCTGATTTTTTAGAGAAAGTAAAATATGTAACAATCCACATACGGGTATATACTTAATGTTACTCTATATTATCATGTTTATGACATCAATTAACCGACCACAGGAAAATGTTAAAATCTACTATCAACGACAAGAGGCACAACAAAATCATTTTTTAATGAGCAAAATGTTATAGAGAAATGGAGAATCTTTGGCAAGCTGATTAATTTCTTTTGCTAAATTGGTTTGCACTAGCTTAAGAACTGCGAAAACCCCCAACGAAAAAAGAAATTTTCCGGAGATGTATCTTTAACCATCCCTCTGGTAAAATTTCTTTTGCTAAGTACTGTTTTTAAGCTTGTGTGGCTAAATCTTTTGCGCTAATAAACGTTCCATGGAAACCATATGGAACCCGTGATGGTAGCTTAACGACGGCCTCTAGTGCTAATGTCATTGCATCAACAATTTGAAGCTCCGATTTCCATGTCTTCTCGTCGTGGACAAATGCTAAAATGTGACCATCATCTTCGGCTTCAGAATTTGGGTCTCTAGGAAGAAACAAGGGCTCGCCCCCGTATTTCTCGTCTCCGTAAATGAATTTTTTAGTTTCACCTGTTTGCAAGTCAACTTTAGCGAAACCTGACACTTTAGGCCATGCCTCGGCAATTGCTAGGTAAGCAAATTTTGTTTTTCGACCCAAAAGGTTTTTATTCACCATTCCAGCTTCCAAATTAACGTCTTTTTCGGGTGCAATTATTGCTCGACGAGTTGATTTCCCTGTTTTCAAATTTAATCGAATTTCCGAAAGAACACTTTTAAGTTCCTCGTTACTTTCATTAAAAATCGAGTCCGCGGGAGTCATACACGACCCGATCACGACAACTTCATCATTTTCGGGCTCTTCCCATGCATTCCACAAATGAAAGCAAAAACAATCCGGAACTTCGACCCATTTAATCCCCGAACCATCTTTGGCATATTTATCAAGAACACCAAACCGGGACACTTTTTCTTTATCATACACGACAGGGGATCCACCGGTAATCATTTTCGATAACTTGAAGACTACCTGGTGATCAGGGACCACTACGTAGTTTTCAGTTATCGCGAAATCATGTACCATAATAGGTTTCCCCAAAGCAATTGCCACATCTTTCGACTTCACACCATTAGGTGAAAATCGAAAGTACTTCAAGTAAGGTTGTTTTACAACATCGTAACTAAGCGCAAAAAGTTCACCCGAAACCGGGTCAACTTTAGGGTGTGCTATCATAGTTGACTTTAGTTGCTTATCAAAATTATACCTCCCAACTGTTTTCAAGTCCCCATTTGATGTAACCTTAACTTCGTAAGGTAAATCATCTTCGGACATAGCTAGAAGTCGATTATTAAAATACACCAAACCCGCGTTTGCAACACCAATGCCTTGACTATGATCGACCAAACCACATAATCCGCGAGCATAAAACAATAACAATTTAGCAATACCCGAAAGGCCATGAAGCTCCCCAATAACCTTAGGAAAAACCGGTTTTCCAATAGCACGTTCTTGAACAAGTCTTTGTGTCTCAGTAAATCGACAAGCGTAGCTCGCTTCACCTTGATCGAATTTTACTGCGTGAATCATACCATCACCATCAAATAAATGGTGACCATAAATGGGCTCAAATAATGGGTTGGCCCCATTTCTTAAGTAGACACCATCTATGTGTCCAGGAATTGTTCCCTGGACAGGTAAATGGTGTCGTACGGGTTGCTCAGGTGTTGGAGCAAAGTTTCCCGAAATTTGGATATCTGGATTTGCTGTCTTTGGCAAAGGGCGCTTTTGTTCTTGTTTTATTAAACTTGTTTCAACAGCATCCAATGCCAAAGCGGATATTTTTTGGAATATATTCCATGAGTCCTTAGGAAATTTTGATTTTGGGAACTCAAACGGCGACTCCTTAGGAAAATTTGTGATCGAATGCAACTGAAGCTCGCATTTGATATGTTTCGATTTCTTACAAGAAGAAATTCTTATAGAAGAAGATGGTTTTTGCATAGAAGTGAGTGTGGTTTTTGGGTTAGCCCAAAGTGTAGTGAAAGAAATTGGAGCATGAGACATGTTTCATTAGATTTAAAAGCTTTCTTTGAGTGTAAGAAAATTTGAAAGTGAGAGGGAATTGCTTTGTGTGTCTGTTTTTAGAAGGTGAAATTGTGGGGTATAAATAGAGGGGACGGTGGTAGGGGAGACCCACAATAAACTTGCAAGAGTCACCACGCGTTGGATGCAAAACATCGACAATAAACATGTAAGAGTCACCACCCGTTGCATGCAAAACATCGCCAAGCCAAATTTTACTATAGAAAATAGTTTCACACGTCAATGTCAGTCCATGCATGATAACCTTAATTTTACTATAGAAAATAGATTCACACGTCAATGTCAGTCAATGCATGATAACCTTAATTTTACTATAAATAGATTCACACGTCAATGTCAGTCAAATGATAAGAAAACATTTTCCTATTCTGCATGAGGTGTTAACTTTTATCTTTGATTTACTATTTTCTGTTTCTCCATTATATATTAAGCAATTTTGGATATCAGCATTTATATAACTATAAACTATATTTAACGAAACTCTTTATTTCTTGCAACTTTATAGACAAACCAAATAGACTTTACTATAACAAAAATATTTTAAAGTCAATTTTGACCTTCTTAAAGTCAAATAGTCAATGTATGTTCGTATTCATAACTGTTGTTCAGACCATTTTATTAGCTGAAGTTATGGTTTATGATCATAAACCGTTTTTGAGAGCGAAGATGCTTGCAAAATACTATTTATGTCCCATTTCTTACCCTTGTTAAACGATACAAACGAAAATAAGGCCTTTGTTAAGACCAAAATGTTGCACTTAAATTGATAAACTTTTGTCAATCGTTTGACAAGAATCAAAGTGGCATTTGGGATTCGAAGCAAACAATCATGAAAATAATGTTTCAGAATCGCCATTTTGACATGTCACTTAAAATATACAAATGTACAGGAGATTAAAATGTTTATGTTCCTAACAACCATGACGATGTTCGCTTCCATTTTTCTTTTGTTGCCTGGCGTAACATTTTCATTTTAACATGGTCACTGAAGAGTTGATGCCTGAAATGTCAAAAAAACATGTATCCAGCATCATACTTGACATTATAAACATTGTAGGATGCAATGGAATAGAATCTAATTTTATTGGGTTACCATAATTTATTACATTTTCTTCATATTGTGTCTAGTCTCTATTTTTAGTTACCATCAAGTAAATAAACCTATGAAATGAAAATGTCAAATTGGCTTAAAAATAAAATCACATATACGTGTGGTCGCCATGTTACACATATATGTGGCATTTTGACCCATTTACGTAAACATGGGCCAATGTGGCTTATGTGTTATCACTAATGGGTCAAATGAGTTAAGCTATGGTAAAGGATTAACTACTTATGATTCCTCGCATACGGGTAAGAAAATGTGTGGAACGGGTTGAAAGTAATCAGAAGCATTTAAAATGTGCAAAAACCTTATCACTTTAACTAAAAAGGTTAGATAACTATCTAATACAATATGTGTTTGCCTTTGATTGCGTCTCTTTTGATTATCATAACAATGTATTTAAACATGCAAAGTAGGTTCCCAAGTACATGGGTCAAGCCCTGCAAGTGATACACCATGGGCTCTATACAATATGAACCATACTAATACACCCTCGTAGTTGAAACGGGAGAGGGATGAACACTCAAACTGTAGTGAAACTATGCAAATAAGGGGGATGACAGTCCCTTGGTGAAATGTCTGGATACTGATACTGGTAGTGAGAGGGTACGTGAAGAACCTAAACGTGGCCAGTAGACATCAAATCACAAACAAAATGGATGTCAATCTCAATGTACATGATACGTTGATGTCAAACCGGATTCGATGATAGGTAGACAGTGTTGATATTGTCACAATAAGCTAGAGTAGCAGGATGAAGTGGCACAAGAAGCTCCCGAAGCAGATTTCGAACCCATGCAGTCTCGACGAGAACATTGGCGACACCACGGTATTCTACTTCCGCACCAAAGCGCGAGATAATGTGTTGGCGCTTGGATGACCATGAAATAAGATTGTCGCCAAAGAAAATACAATAACCGAAAGCCAGTCAAATTAAAGGTGGTTATCATAAATCTCTTCATATACCTCAACGTTGGACTTAATTCCATTACGTGACATAAAATAGCACAATAACTTGGTTTTACCATGTTCAATAAAAGACCTCAATCAACTTACTAAAATAGATAGCATCCTCATCGTATTCGTTGCCTAAGAAAACAATCCAACATCTAGAACAGTATTATAATGGTATGTTGGCGAAATTAGTTGGAGCTTGAGCTCAAGCTAGAACTAGAAATGGAGCTTAAACGTATATTATAAGCAAGAAACCAGAGTTTAAATCTTCATAAAGGTGTTTGACTAATTAGTTAGGAGTTGTCACTCATAAAAATACATCAGACTAAATTCACATAAATTTCAAGTTTTTGTGTGTTAGTTCATTGCATCTAAAGGGCATTTAAGTAATTTGACTAACTATAGACTCTACTCGTTTTTAAAATCTCGTTTCAATTGACTCTAGCTTATAACTTATAACTTATAAAGGCTTTCATAAGCTTGTGCGATAAACAAAATTTATTTTATATGCTAGCTTATTTTAAAAGTTCAAGTTTTTATGAGTTCTAATAAACTTGTTCCTACACACACCCGAGGTCTCAAGTGGTGATACTTGAAGAAAATTATGAATATAATGATCTTAACCAGATCTTAATGATCCAGAAGACAAAGAACAAACACAAGGATATATAACCTTGTAACTGAATGATTATTGATAGTCAAACGTTTGCAATACACAATGATTGTTAACAATACAATCAAGGTACTAATACAAGAATGATTTAGACAAAAAGAAAATGGATTCTTCCTTTGAAAGACAAAGGATTTTTTGGTTTCTATTGTTTCTGTCGTGACTATTACAGTGGACAAGAGATGGCTTAAATTGTAACACCTAAAATCTGAAAGCATGTAAAATGACCAAATTGCCCCTACAAGTTTGAAAATTTAGTTAAAGGCTTATAAAGTATCAAAACAATCCCAAACTTCTGGCAATGCACATGTTATGATCCCAAATAATTTTGACAATCTCATTTAACATTTATACAAGTGGCAAAAAGACTAAAATACCCCTATTGGTACCGAATGGATAATATCTAGTTTTATTAGAATTTAAAATGTATTAAAATGTGTAATTATGGAAGATATGCAATCAAATATTTTCCCAACCAAAATTTCCAAAATTCTGGTCAACCCCCCCCCCCTATGACTCGGCATTCCCTATTAAACACCAATCCACATCTTGTTTCTCTAAAACCCTAATTTGCCGAGTAGAAAGAGAACACACAAAGAAATTCCATAGCCTCCATTCGATCCACTAAAATTACCAAGGCATTTTTCTGAGTTCAAACACAATTCAAGGAGTCCTAGAAAAATAGTGTTGAGTTCATTTGTTGCCCGATTCATTTGTGGAGGATTTATTTCTATCGCTAACTCGCTTTTAAGGTAATTTCGTTTAAAATTCAACAAAGCTTTGTAAAATTCGATTCTCATTTTTCCTGGAGTTCTTATATCATGTATAATCTGCGAAAATTATGTACAAGGTGATTTGATCCCATTTGGAGTCGTGGTGAATTCTTCCCTTGTCGAGTATCCATCCGAGAAGCATTAAATCGTGTGGTCTTATTCACTCGTTCTAAAAATCTTCTGGTATTTTTCCTAGCTTCTATTGATCGTATATATCATGAGAAAAATAATAAAAACGATCCATGCATTGTATATAATTCGTGTGATAATTATTGTGTTTATAAACCCTAGAATCGAAATAAATCAAGATATCATGCATGCGATTTTTCCAGGCCTAGTGAATAATTTTCGTGGGCTCTATGATCATCAAACAACACCATAAAAATGCTCATTTGATTTATTGAGGCTTAAAACTATTTTTGGTGAACTATGTATTAATCGGCAAAAAGGGAAAATAAGAACAAAATACCTAACGAGAAAACCTAGGGTTCAAAAGGGATTAGATCTGATTAAAAGTGAATAAAAATGATGTTGAAATGATTGCATAATGATGGGGTTCGATTAGGGTTTTATTTGGTTAGAAATTGCCTTTACCGATTTGTAAATAAATATGAAAGGGGGTGTTTTGTCAATATTAAAACTCTTGGGCTATTTTTGTCATGTTCTATAAATCATGTGTGACTTGTTAAAATTATTAAACGAAGGGCCTATATGTAAAATTCATGAGATAATGAATTTAGTTGAAATTGTTAATTCGAATTGTAAATTTAATAAATACAAGGACTAAGCATGTAATTTCTGAAAAGTTGAGGTCGATTTGTGCTATGAATGATATTCAGGGGCTAACGTGAAAATTTGGATATTTATTGGGCTAATATGTAATTATTATTAATTAATGATTTAAATGTAAATTCTAAGGACTTAATATGTAACTTTACTAAATGGAGGGACCTAATGTGTAAATATGGAATAATTAAAGGTCTGATTGTATAACTCACTAAAATAAGTACTCATGAAGTAAATATGATAAACCAAGGGTTTAATGTGTAATTATGCATGTTGAAGGTTTAAAATGTAATTTTGGAAGTTCAGGGGTATAAAATGTAAATTGTGAAAACCTGAGGACCAAAGGTGTAAATATGATAAAGATACTTTATTTCCAGCAAATGTTAATCAAATTAAGTTATATACTAAATATTTCTAAAAGTGGAAACCTTCTAATTATGGAGACTTTCTAAAAGTGGAAACTTACTAAAAAGGGAAAGTTACTTAAAATGGAAAGATGATTAATTAAGAATGATTTGTAATCCCCTTCTACTCCTCTAGGTGTGAAGAAGGAGAGACTTTGAGCTTTCCCCCATTTCTGTGCTTTGTTTCTGTTTGTGCTTTCGTCATAAGGTACGGATACTCTGCCCTTGTTCAGTAAGGGTTCCTACACACTATTCATTGATGTTGAGTTATGATTCAGTTAAGATTTCCCAATCCACTGCTATGTTCCCTTTGAGTGAACCTTTGATATTCCTCTTGATTATGATCTGAGCTTCGTTTATCTGACCTATGCCTTTGCCAAGTTGCTCTAAAGTTCTGAACTATCCTTGTGAGAAACTAAGATTTTGAAATGGTTTACTAAACTAAGGTTTTTGAACTACTTGTTTTGAACTATCTTTTACGAAGACTATTTTAATGATTATCTTTATGAAACCAATTTAAAGACCATTTTAATTAAATACCTTGATTAAGCTTTCTAAAATGAATCTGTTGAATAAAGACTTTGAAGATGGATCCTTTGATACAGACTTTGAACTTTAGTTATGATCCTCTTTGTTTTTAAAACTATGATATGAACTTTGGAGGACCTTGGTGAACCCTTTTCTATGGACCTTGTGATATGACTTTGAGATGCACCTTTTGATATATGATCTTTTGGTGATGACTTTGAGATGAACCCGTTTGCATGACTTTGAGACCTGACTCTTAGTTTGATACCCGAGCCACCTTTTTGTTTCCTAGCCAGGAAGGTAACCTGGCCATGTCTGTGATGCACCACTGGCATGACTCCTGTGTGGGGGAGTGATTTCTCACGCCGTCCCCTTTTATATTATGATATGGCCATTATGATTCTGAGATTATGATTTTGAGATGACTTTGAGTGGGGGCGTATGGATTGCAATCCTAGGCATGTATGTTTAGTGGATTTAACTATGACTTTGAGTATGACTTTGAGGTGACTGGTGCTTGTGTGCAATACACGCCTTTCACATTTCTGGGAGCTAGCTACTCCACCCCTTTTGATACATGAGGCCACCCCTCATATTATCTGGTTGCCTGAGAGGTATCCCCTCTGACTATGAGATTATGACTTTGAGTTTCTGATGTTGAGATTATGACTTTGAGTTATGGGCTCGTGGTAGATGACTATCCTATACTTCCTTATTTCTCTTTCGCTTTGATTATACCTTATGACACTTCCAGTACTTCATTGTATTACCGTTTCGTTATCTTTGCTTGTATTATGTATCTGTTCACTGGGCTTTTTAAGCTCAGCCGCACGTTTTCTTTTCGTGTGCGGCAGGTTTTAGTTGGAAGATGGGTACGAGTGAAGAGACTTTTGGACTTAGAAGACGTGATAGTTTTGGCCTAGAGATGATTAGAAGTTATTTCATTGTTAGAATTTGTTTTCGCTTTTATAGCCTTGTAATTTCATTATTTCTTTTGTAACCATTGAGAATCTTTGTAATACGATTGAATGTATGCTTTGTTATATCTGATATGAAACCATTTGTGTGACATCTTTACCCTTGTCGGGTTGGGGTGTTACAATTATGGTATCAGAGCGACAGGCTGCGATTCGTAATACATTTACCCTTGGCCTGTGTAAGTTAGGACCACTAAAGTTTTCCCTGTAGGCGCTCGTAGGACAACCTTTGAGAAATTGCTTTAGGATCTCCCTATAGGAACCTAAGTGAGGAATGGGTAGAATAAGACATCTGTGTGAGTATCATTGCTTCCGCATTACTCTGATTCGTGCCTTGCTTTTGATTAGAGTCGGTTGATATCTCTTTTGGAAATCAAAAGCTTATGCTTTGCACCACCTAGATTTGAACCTGATAAAATTTGGAAAGTATTGAGAAATTTCATAATCATTGGCAGACACTATTTGATCCTTATCTTCAGATCCCTTTTGGTAGTCATTTTGGATAAAGACTCTCAGTTGCCTCTGATTCTTTTGTTAATCACTTTGACGCCTCTTCAGGCAGTCTGAGAACCTCCATGGCGATGACGTATTGGATATGTTTTGTTATTTGTCTTTTGTTTTGATAAGTACCTATGAATCTCCCGACCCTATTCGAGTTGTTTCACCCATCCATGTCCTTGCGGGAAGTCTTGTAGTTCATAACTACGGGTATAAGGATATTCTCATCGCATTTCCGAATAATAAGATTTACGTTGCCGATCTGCTTGATTAAATTTTGACCGATCGCTCGTTCGATGATATTTTCGTGAATTTCTTGAGTTTCGAGTAAATTTTGACACCACCGAATTCTAATACCTAGTATCGTTTATGTCCTTTTCAGCATGGCACCCCCAGCACGCCACAGATATCGTTGGACAACTAGGTTCGCCATCGGCCGGAAGAGGACCGGAAAATTGCGGAGGATTGCCAAGAGGATATTGATCCCCACTAGGATGTGGCCGGGCCGGATCGAAGAAAGGAGGACCATCATGAATATAAGTGAGACGGAAGAACAGCTGCACGTGACAGAAATAACAGATGAAGAGGACATTGTCACTAGATACCAGAGAAGAGGCCCCAGGTTTTCAGAAGAAAGAGGAGTGGTACGAGTTGAACCTCGCAATTTGTACGGATTTGTGGACCGCATAGAAGATGAAGGAAGATACACTTATGGGGGTTTCGCAAGCCAGCCACTTCCCCAGCCAGAAGGAAACCGGAACGGATGGATCAGCGAGGAAGAGGAGAAGGATTCAGACTTGGAATCTACTGCAAGTAAACCAATCTAAGCATGGAGTTAGGAGCCTAGTAGCTGTATTGTTTAGAATTTTATCTCGAATTTCTTATGGCATTAACGTTACGCGTACCTCCGTTGAATTATGAGAATTTTTCCGAATAAGATTTGAGAAATGTTTGAAATAAATTTTGTGCGAGGTGTGCTTCACCTTTGTAAATCTGTTAGAACTCATCTCAGCTATATAAGTCAGAACTTTAACTTCCGCATTGGTTTTGGCATCCCTTGAAGTTATGTTGTTTCGAGTACTGAAGTGTTCCTAGAAACCATTTCGTATTGCAACGACTAAACCTTATCTTAGAAGCTTTTAGCGTTTGAACTCTCTGAACATGAGCATGGTGTTGAACATTGTTTAGCGTCCTGAACTTTTTGAATTTGAGTCCCCAATGGACCACCAAGTTTTGCACCGGCATAGGAAGTAAGATTTGACATGATTGTCTGGGTATCTAGCAAAGACGTCGGACAGATCATACCTATTCATTGGAACAAAAAGGGAAGAGCATGGAGACTATTTTGCACCATGCTAGAAATTTGATGATCACTTGTGCAATTTGGGAGTTGGATATTGTTGAGACAATGGTGTTCCTTGCCTGATCTGGAGTTAACAACATCGGAGACTACCCTGAAGAGTGAAGACATTCCTTTTCAAGACAGAAGTGTTGGTGATGCAGAAGAAGAAGTTTAGTCAAGACGGCGAACCCGGCGCTGATGAAGACGCACAGTCTCACTTCCCTATTCATCTTGGTTGTACTAAGATGAATTGAGAGCGGAAGCAGACTGTATGATGAAGAGACTTAAAGATCATTCCCGAAATCCACAATACCTATCACATTACAAGAAGAACTGCAGGAGGCTCAGCGAACCAGACACAAGTTCCTGATGATGGTTTTCACTTTCCGATTGATAGACAGATGAAGACAGATTTACCAGACTTGAAGAGGTTGGATGTGTTGAATGAGCGAAAGTTGTAAAACAAATCCTTCGTAATTGGAAGAATTGATTCTGTTCAGACCGGAATTCTTAGCGACTAAAATTCGCTTTAGTTGACTCTATTAAGTTTCGTCATATCGTTAAAAGATTCTCTTATGATCTAAGTTCTCGAGTAGCATATCAGTTGTGCCTATTTTCGTATGTTCGATGATAACCGGTTTAAGAGTTTTTGGATAATGATGGAAGATATGATGTTAGTAACGGCGTACCTCACGTTAGTTCGGAAATCTGGGATTTTGATACTCGTGCGGATAGTTTTGTTTCGTCTTTGGGTTTTGACATTTGTATTTAGTTGATCTTTGATGTCTATAGAAGTACTAGGTGGTTTAAGATAGGTGGTTCTGATTACGACTTGAGATAAAGTATGACCATCATAAGGGCATACTTATGTGGTGCTAGTATTATGACGCCTGATCAACGTGATAATACTTACACCATATAACGTGCACTCATCGTGGGCATAGGATATCTTAGGAAGTACCTGAGAAGCTTAGAATTTGACCTCTGATTAGAACCTCCGCGATTTGTGAGACTTTGGATTCATTCTACCTATCCAGTTAATTGCTGTCTTTGATATGCGACTTGATACGTTTAAATACTCGACGAGCGTTTTGCTGACCTCTGCACTTCCGATAATAATTTTTATATGCTATTATGGAGCTTCTGCTAATTAATGATATCTAACGACATGTTTTCTGTCCGTAGGGATTCAATTTATTCTTCTATATCTATGTTTCGCATTCGTTGAAACTATTCATTGTGATCCGCTATGGGTATGCCATGACATCTTGGATTCTGAGAAAACAAAACCTGTTTGTTTATGAGAACACCTTTGGAAGGCTCTGTTAAAGCCGAAACTATTTGAAAAGCTAAAGAGTTATAAAATTGCATCACTTCATGGTTGCTACAATTTGATGTACGCTCACCTAATCTGCTTAATCAATTCGATGTAAACCCTACGTATTGTTTTTACCTCCTCCTAGAAATTCGATTAGCATCCGTATATTGGTACGTTATCATTGGAATTGAATTCTCGTTTGTATCTCATATGAACTTCATGAAAACTCACCTATAGTTCATTTTATGTGGTATGGACCTTTTGTTCTGAATTAATCTAATTGTGTTCCTTTCTGAGAAATTTGAACCCACCTCGTTTTGATTCGAGTCATGAGAAACTACTTGGTTTGGAAATTCTTTTTAGAAGAACCCACTCGAGCGTGAGAATGTTTTGATGATCCTTTGCGATTTGCCACGACTTCGTTTAACTTTGCGACTTCAAATTTCGAGGACGAAATTTTCTTTTAGAGGGGAAGAAGTTGTAACACCTAAAATCTGAAAGCATGTAAAATGACCAAATTGCCCCTACAAGTTTGAAAATTTAGTTAAAGGCTTATAAAGTATCAAAACAATCCCAAACTTCTGGCAATGCACATGTTATGATCCCAAATAATTTTGACAATCTCATTTAACATTTATACAAGTGGCAAAAAGACTAAAATACCCCTATTGGTACCGAATGGATAATATCTAGTTTTATTAGAATTTAAAATGTATTAAAATGTGTAATTATGGAAGATATGCAATCAAATATTTTCCCAACCAAAATTTCCGAAATTCTGGTCAACCCCCCCCCCCCTATGACTCGGCATTCCCTATTAAACACCAATCCACATCTTGTTTCTCTAAAACCCTAATTTGCCGAGTAGAAAGAAACACACAAAGAAATTCCATAGCCTCCATTCGATCCACTAAAATTACCAAGGCATTTTTCTGAGTTCAAACACAATTCAAGGAGTCCTAGAAAAATAGTGTTGAGTTCATTTGTTGCCCGATTCATTTGTGGAGGATTTATTTCTATCGCTAACTCGCTTTTAAGGTAATTTCGTTTAAAATTCAACAAAGCTTTGTAAAATTCGATTCTCATTTTTCCTGGAGTTCTTATATCATGTATAATCTGCGAAAATTATGTACAAGGTGATTTGATCCCATTTGGAGTCGTGGTGAATTCTTCCCTTGTCGAGTATCCATCCGAGAAGCATTAAATCGTGTGGTCTTATTCACTCGTTCTAAAAATCTTCTGGTATTTTTCCTAGCTTCTATTGATCGTATATATCATGAGAAAAATAATAAAAACGATCCATGCATTGTATATAATTCGTGTGATAATTATTGTGTTTATAAACCCTAGAATCGAAATAAATCAAGATATCATGCATGCGATTTTTCCAGGCCTAGTGAATAATTTTCGTGGGCTCTATGATCATCAAACAACACCATAAAAATGCTCATTTGATTTATTGAGGCTTAAAACTATTTTTGGTGAACTATGTATTAATCGGCAAAAAGGGAAAATAAGAACAAAATACCTAACGAGAAAACCTAGGGTTCAAAAGGGATTAGATCTGATTAAAAGTGAATAAAAATGATGTTGAAATGATTGCATAATGATGGGGTTCGATTAGGGTTTTATTTGGTTAGAAATTGCCTTTACCGATTTGTAAATAAATATGAAAGGGGGTGTTTTGTCAATATTAAAACTCTTGGGCTATTTTTGTCATGTTCTATAAATCATGTGTGACTTGTTAAAATTATTAAACGAAGGGCCTATATGTAAAATTCATGAGATAATGAATTTAGTTGAAATTGTTAATTCGAATTGTAAATTTAATAAATACAAGGACTAAGCATGTAATTTCTGAAAAGTTGAGGTCGATTTGTGCTATGAATGATATTCAGGGGCTAACGTGAAAATTTGGATATTTATTGGGCTAATATGTAATTATTATTAATTAATGATTTAAATGTAAATTCTAAGGACTTAATATGTAACTTTACTAAATGGAGGGACCTAATGTGTAAATATGGAATAATTAAAGGTCTGATTGTATAACTCACTAAAATAAGTACTCATGAAGTAAATATGATAAACCAAGGGTTTAATGTGTAATTATGCATGTTGAAGGTTTAAAATGTAATTTTGGAAGTTCAGGGGTATAAAATGTAAATTGTGAAAACCTGAGGACCAAAGGTGTAAATATGATAAAGATACTTTATTTCCAGCAAATGTTAATCAAATTAAGTTATATACTAAATATTTCTAAAAGTGGAAACCTTCTAATTATGGAGACTTTCTAAAAGTGGAAACTTACTAAAAAGGGAAAGTTACTTAAAATGGAAAGATGATTAATTAAGAATGATTTGTAATCCCCTTCTACTCCTCTAGGTGTGAAGAAGGAGAGACTTTGAGCTTTCCCCCATTTCTGTGCTTTGTTTCTGTTTGTGCTTTCGTCATAAGGTACGGATACTCTGCCCTTGTTCAGTAAGGGTTCCTACACACTATTCATTGATGTTGAGTTATGATTCAGTTAAGATTTCCCAATCCACTGCTATGTTCCCTTTGAGTGAACCTTTGATATTCCTCTTGATTATGATCTGAGCTTCGTTTATCTGACCTATGCCTTTGCCAAGTTGCTCTAAAGTTCTGAACTATCCTTGTGAGAAACTAAGATTTTGAAATGGTTTACTAAACTAAGGTTTTTGAACTACTTGTTTTGAACTATCTTTTACGAAGACTATTTTAATGATTATCTTTATGAAACCAATTTAAAGACCATTTTAATTAAATACCTTGATTAAGCTTTCTAAAATGAATCTGTTGAATAAAGACTTTGAAGATGGATCCTTTGATACAGACTTTGAACTTTAGTTATGATCCTCTTTGTTTTTAAAACTATGATATGAACTTTGGAGGACCTTGGTGAACCCTTTTCTATGGACCTTGTGATATGACTTTGAGATGCACCTTTTGATATATGATCTTTTGGTGATGACTTTGAGATGAACCCGTTTGCATGACTTTGAGACCTGACTCTTAGTTTGATACCCGAGCCACCTTTTTGTTTCCTAGCCAGGAAGGTAACCTGGCCATGTCTGTGATGCACCACTGGCATGACTCCTGTGTGGGGGAGTGATTTCTCACGCCGTCCCCTTTTATATTATGATATGGCCATTATGATTCTGAGATTATGATTTTGAGATGACTTTGAGTGGGGGCGTATGGATTGCAATCCTAGGCATGTATGTTTAGTGGATTTAACTATGACTTTGAGTATGACTTTGAGGTGACTGGTGCTTGTGTGCAATACACGCCTTTCACATTTCTGGGAGCTAGCTACTCCACCCCTTTTGATACATGAGGCCACCCCTCATATTATCTGGTTGCCTGAGAGGTATCCCCTCTGACTATGAGATTATGACTTTGAGTTTCTGATGTTGAGATTATGACTTTGAGTTATGGGCTCGTGGTAGATGACTATCCTATACTTCCTTATTTCTCTTTCGCTTTGATTATACCTTATGACACTTCCAGTACTTCATTGTATTACCGTTTCGTTATCTTTGCTTGTATTATGTATCTGTTCACTGGGCTTTTTAAGCTCAGCCGCACGTTTTCTTTTCGTGTGCGGCAGGTTTTAGTTGGAAGATGGGTACGAGTGAAGAGACTTTTGGACTTAGAAGACGTGATAGTTTTGGCCTAGAGATGATTAGAAGTTATTTCATTGTTAGAATTTGTTTTCGCTTTTATAGCCTTGTAATTTCATTATTTCTTTTGTAACCATTGAGAATCTTTGTAATACGATTGAATGTATGCTTTGTTATATCTGATATGAAACCATTTGTGTGACATCTTTACCCTTGTCGGGTTGGGGTGTTACAGTGGACAAATGGCTTAAATAGCCATAGAGATGTTGGTCTTCATAGCTTCACAGTCCCTCAAGTTTGAACGAGTACATGTCCAGCCCCTGTCCTTTATTCCAGACTTTATTCATCCTTTATTTTGCCCAGAAACAGCCTCTGAAACAACTAATTATGCTACGAGAACATATATGATAGAAAAAACTTAAACTGGAAACACATAAAATTTAATAATACTAAAGGGGTATATCACTGGTATAACCTAGCTTTAACACCATTTTACCCGACTCATGCACATGGAACTCATTTATATTCACCATTTTACCCAACTCATGCACATGGAGGAACTCATAAATTTACCACCACG
>CP139506.1:68178159-68311805 GCA_021014915.2 Artemisia tridentata subsp. tridentata
TGAATGGATTAAGTTTTAAATGTATTTCATTGTGTATAATTTTTATGAAAACGAAAATTAGTGTGGTACACATATACATACACGACCCTTTGTCCTGCAGAGCCCAAGATTTTCCAACATTACAAATATACCCAAGCATGTCGCGTATGGATTTACCCTATACTACCCGACACGACATGACGTAACAGAATCTGATTGGTCGAAGAAAAAAAAAACTATGTCGTGTACATATGTACACAACACTACCCGACATCAACTATTCATAAAGTAGTGAAAGCTAACTTTGTAAAATTAAAAAACTTACAAATCACCCTTTTAACTTTTTAATAATTACAACTTTTTTATATAACAAACTTTATTCGTCAAATATTTAGTAAATATCTATCGAATTCTTTAATGAAAAAAATATCATTGCGAAGAGCTCTAAATTACGAACAAAACAAGCCCAATATTAACATGCTTTTGACGTACGTACGATTTTATAAAAAATGTTGACGTTTGATATAAATATATATATACTTTTTAAAAAAAAAAAAAACTTTCAAAACACACTCTTAAACCACAGGGGCCAAAGACGTACAAAATTCTATAAAATAGGAATATCGTTTAGAAATAAAAACGTAAAATTTATAAACTAAAAACGGTATCCTTTTTAATCATAAAACAAAAATTGACAACTTTTTTTTTATATAAATCAAAAAATTTTATTCATAAATTAACAACATTACATATGAAATATAAAACGTAAACGTACGAAATAAAAATATAAACATTCATAAACTTTTTATAGAACTAGACGACTAGCCCTCGATTGAAACGTAAGAAATTCATAAACTTTTTATTTCGTACATTTACGTTTTATATTTTCTATGTAATGTTTTAATTTATGAATAAAAAATTTAATTTTATATAAAAAAGAGTTAGCGTTTGTAGGACCGTAAAAGTATAAGATTTATGTGATTCGGGTGGTCTTGGTTGGTGATAGAGGATGAATATCTTCATCTTCTTTTAGAGAGAGAAAGTATTCTAGTGAGAGGGTGGAGAAGCTGGAACTTTTTATCTATTAGATTCAATAAACAATGAAACAATACACAACTTTCACACACCCCACATGGAGAGACATGTGGGGTATTTATAGGCCTTTTACATCACAACTTTGCCAAATATGCATAAGTAGCCCCTGCGTTGACTACTTATTAGAAATCTAGTTGATTGATTAAAATTAATACATGTTTTTCCAAGGAAACACAAGTGAAGTATGTGTAACGCCCCGTGCCTGCTTATACTAAAAACTTTGACTTTTGACGCGGAAACGCTTGACTAAAACGGACTTATACAAATTCTTCATTCAATTACCAGAACTTATAACATTTAACACTTTAAAATACTTACAAGAACCTATACTCGAAAACCTTTCAAAACATTTCATACAATTTTATAATACAACTCACAACCTTTATGTGACCAACGATACGCCGTATCCTTTTTAAGGGATACGCCGTATCACAGCTGAGAGGCCATGCGCCGTATCAACCTGAAATGATACGCCGCATCTCCTTAAGCTTCTAATACGACGCATCTGATATATTAGATACGCCGCATCACCTTAAACTTCTGATACGCCGCATCTAATATGTTAGATACGCCGCATCGACCAATTTAGACAGAACATCAGCAGGAAGACCTGCATAAACCCAATACTCACCCACAACTTAATACAACACTATGACTTGTATCAAAACACTCATTTTACATTCAAAACCATAACAAACTGTAATACACGGCAATTGACCCGTTTACAACCCAAAATGGGTACAAATAGACACTAATCCAAACACCCCTTTAACTTTACTTAATTACACATAAAACATGCTTTGACTTACCAAATGACCACCAAATCGTCATACGACTCTTGACATACACTTTGCCATGCGGCTACACTTTATAAAACATGACAAGACCAACGGGGGTACAAACTTACACATGAGCTCGGTATTCTACCTAAGCTCCTAGATTCTTACCAAATCTACCCACATTGCATAACCATGCCTTAGCCCATATATCCTTACATCCACGCCATAGCATAAGCACCTACAAAACGGTTAGACAACTAAACCGTAAGCGATAACGCTTAGTAAGTAAAACGACTATAACATACCATTATACTTCAATCCACATAATGCATCATATACATAAACACTTACATCATGGCTTACATACTCAAGTCTCGTCTAGCACATAACATCAACATATCTCCTAGCATCATCTCCTCACATAAGCCATAACATGGCATCACATAAACATCAACCAAGCTAATCTTCCCAACATAACATACATAACACAATATGATAGAAATTCATATAACATATGCTATCATCATTTTACTTACCTCAAACCATGCTAAACAATAACAAGGATCATCATCATCATCATAATCTTCCTTCATCATCATCATTCTTGAAAAATTAACAAAACCTAATAACATAGCAATAAAACACATAACAAGGGTTATCAAAACCCATCAAAACATAATCATCTTTCTAATCAAATCATCATATGATCATACCCACATCATATGATGATTTCCCACTTAAATCACTAACTTGAGAGGGATTACTTACTTGATAATCATAGCCAAGAAAGATGATAAACATGGGTCCTTAAAAGCCATCACCTAGCCCTATCTTCCCTCCTTTTTTCCTTGGTTCGACACCCACAGAAACACACTCTCTTTTACAGGAGAGTGTGGAGACTTATAGATAAATGGGGAAGATTCTAGCTACAAGGGTAATTTAGTCAATTCTGCTTATTTAAGGTAGATGCGCCGCATCTATCTTTTAGATGCGCCGCATCCATGCTACCCCTTATATACGCCGTATCTCCTTCTCCAATACGGCGCATGGACTATAACAAGTCTGTTCTCCTTTCCATTCTACCATACGCCGCATGTAACTTCCTAGATGCGCCGCATCTAGGCTATAAGACTGACGCTTAACTCTATATCCATTTGCCCTTAGACAACCACATACTCTTAGTCAAACATACTTAGGCTCGAGTCAACTTCATCTAGGGTGGGGTCCCAATACCGGGAAACGGGTCTAACAATATGTGTGACCCGGTTCGTTATCCCCGATGAGAGTTGAATGGAATTTGTGAGATCGGGTTTGTGAATCGTGTTTGAAATATGAAAATTGAGAGATTTTGGATTTTGATTAATTACTAATGATTACGGGAAGCATAAATAGGCTAAGGGAAAACCTAAACATATAAAAATGCAAAGGAAACAAAAGACGAAATTAAAAACGGAAAAATACGAAACTAAAAACGTATTAAAAAGTGATTTTCTAAATTCTAAGTCCTAAAAATATAAAATTATTTTTCTTAAATTCTAAACAGTAAAAGAAAATTTTAGAAAAAAGAAATTTATTTTTTTGACTTTTTATTTATTTTTTATGAATTAAAAACTGAAATAAAAGATTAAATGATTTAAAAATAACAAAAGGCTTTGGAAAATTCTGAAAAATTTCTAGTAAGTCTAAAATTATATTTTCTACCTAGGAAAAATAAATTCAGAAACTATCTAACCCATAATAAGCAGTTTGGGCTAATGAGCAGTTTGAAAATAAGCTAAAAATAAGCTAAATAGCTTTAAAAATTATCAAAAGCTCAGAACTAGTGCAATCTACTGACTAAAGCTCAAATTAACTCAATAAGCTCAGATAAGCACTCAGATATGGCAAATAAGCAGTAGAACAGTCACTACTTAGTGACAGAAACAAGTGACTAATCTCCCTACTTTAAGCCATCCTATAAGCTAGATAGAAGCAAATCAGGGGAAAACAAAAGCTAATCATGAAAGCTTATATAACAGACTACTAGTAAACCCAAAATGCCCAAAAGTTAAGCTCAATTGCTAATCTAAATAAGCCTGAGATCAGATGCTACTTAAACATAAAAGCAGTGCAGAACTGATGCAGGTCTGCACCGTTGTGAGGGGCTGATTGCAGACCTGATTTAAGCTTATTAAATAAGCTATAAATGGAATACCAGCTCAGACCTTTGAAGCTAGTACTACTAGCTACTGAGAAAACCACAAATAAAGCAAAAAAGGGCAGCTATTTAAGCATATTGTAACGCCCCGTGACCACTATTACCAAAAATGTTGACTTTATACGCGGAAACGAATGACTGAAATGGACTCATACAATTTATTTAATTAATGACCAGAACATATGACATTTGACCTTCTAAACATGCTTGCAAAAACATGAAATCGAAGACCCTTCAAAACATTTCACACAACATTTTCTAAAACAATCAGACAACCCTTCTGTGACCTAGATACGCCGCATCCTTTTTAAGGATACGCCGCATCAAAGCTGAGAGACAATACGCCGTATCAATCTGAAATGATACGCCGTATTATCCTAAACCTATGATACGCCGCATCTATTAACTTAGATACGCCGCATCGACCCACTGAGACCGAAATTTACAAGAAATGGCTACGTTGCGCCGCATCACCTGATACGCTGTATCTCAGAGGAGATGCGCCGTATCTACCCTGCACCACAGAAATCCTGGACAGACCCTACTGATCAAAATATGCACAATCAACAGCCTCGGCTGGAAACCCGACCTCCCGGACTCGAAACTTGACGAAACTTTCCAGAATCCTTTAATATGACCCTAAACTTAATTTCATGCAAAAACATCATCCGTTAGACCACCCGTAATAGTATCTCAAAATTGGACGGATTATGCACGAATACTCAAATGACCCATTACACTACAAAACCATTTATACTACAACCAATTCACAAATAACTTGACCATAACCACCAACTTAACATATCAAAAGCATTTCATACATACATGACCCGTTATCATCTCAAAATGGGTAGAAATAAGCTTATACCAAACACCCCTTAAATGCTTACTTAAACCATACAAGTTCTACTTTAGACTCCATATAAACACAAGACCGTGAACTAACAAAATGACCATATGAAAGAAGTGTACCCACGACACAAAAGAACACTTGGGGGCTTCCAACCTCAATATGCTTGGTCCAAAAGAGAACGGTCTTCTACTACATAAACTCTTACGCCTTATCCTTACCTTTGCTCGATCCTTCGATACCTATCAAGAAAAACATCACAACTAAACACGTAAGCGAAACGCTTAGTAAGTACATGGCATAACAAGCTAACATCATATATAACCATAACTAGTCTAACCACTAGTTAAGCTAGCGATATAGGGGCACTTACCTCACGCCAACATAGTCGGCCTAAACACGATCAACCCGTAAGGTTGAACCTCATCCCATAGTTAGCCCGACGACTAACTAAGCTACACCTAGAATGGATCCATACTAGCTAACGCACCCTATACCCTATCCTTCACCATTATCATGTAAACAAACATGATAAAGCTAACACATAAACCATTATCATACCACAATATGATAAAGCTAACAAAGACATGCTATAACCAATGTACTTACCTTAATCCTTAAGCTCAAATCACACTAACAATAGCTTCCCCACTTCTTACTTGCTTCCTATAACATAATCATCTCAAATTAGAGACTAATTAACTAGCTAATCATGAATTTATCAACATTTGATCAATATGATCAAATACTAAACATGAACCCTAATTTCACAATTTTGGGGAAGAACACTTACTTGATGAAAGGATCACAATTGAGGGTTCTCAAGGCTTGATTAATCACTTAACAATGGAGGATTTAAGCTTAACTAGAATCTTGCTCTTTCCCTCCTATTTTCTCTTATAAGCCGATCTTCACAAGGAAATACCAAAGAATGTCCTGGACATTTCTAAAATTATCTAGGCTTAGTTATATAATTAATGAACTTTGCCCACTTGGCAATCTTAACCCTTCTAGTTTCATTCTTTCTATATTGCTCTCACATTTATCTATTTAGTTAACTAATATCACAAGACTTATAATATTCAACATTTAATATTTACATAACTAGTACCTTATCGGGATACGGGTGTAACACATATACAGTCCTAGTTATAAGCATGGTTAGGCTAAAAAATGTGCAGGTCTGCTATTAAGATTCTAAGGTAGCAGTGAGCAAGCAAAGGCAATTGACCAAAGTGACTGATCCAACCTTTTTTGTATCAACTAAAAAGACTCAAAGGAGTCCAAAAATGAGACCAAAAGAGCTCAAGTTAGCTTATGGCTAGTTTGAGCTTATCCACTGAGTTTCTAATCTCATTCAACCACAGGATTGCATAAACCTATGAAAACACCCTAATGACCTAAATTTGATTTGAAAACAACTTATTCAAACTAATTTAAGCCAGGTTGAAAGTTCCACATTGACACATTAACACCATTTTCAACCATTTTGACCCATTTTCAAGTTTGACCCAAATAGTCCCTTAAAAGATGACTGCCTATAATTTTACCTTGAAAATTGATTTTTGGATTAAGCTTTTGAACACAGAGCTTATACTAGGCCTCAAAATAGCTTAGAAACAACTTTCAAAGTGAAATAAGCAGTAAATAATTAGTGCACTATAATGACTATTTTTTTGGCTTTTTCAATTTTTTAGACAATTCTGAGAACAAGCAAATAACATCCACCTAACTAACATTATCTAGGAACATTAGAATCAAATAAGCAGAAAGAAACATAAAAAAAAAAACTAAAATAAGCACTTGAATAGTAATAGTTGACTATTGTTGACCAAATGGAAAATCAGAACTTCATTAACTAAAATGGGAAATTACAATACTGAAAAGATAAAAAAAACATAGTACCTTAACTAATTTAAGCTAAATTAATCCTGCCATGAAAGGCTACAAGACTTATCTATTTATACTAAGAAAAATAAAACTAAAGTCTTGTACGATGTGTTTCTTCAGTGAGAGAAAATAGTGTAAATCTCCACTTGTGCTTCTTGGGAGCAATTCCCAGTCGTTGGATAAAAGAAGAATGATCTTAGCCCTTAATTTCATTTTGGCGCCCAAATCTTCACGTGGATTGATGACATGGCATTGGTATCTCGTGAGGGGGTGGTATCTCGTGAGGGGGAGGGTTGAGTATTTCAGAGGAGTAGGGTGGCGTGTGGCAGAGGTGGTGATGATGGTGTTGGGTTGCTTTTTGTTGTTGGGCGGGAAATGGGAAGGAGAAAAGGGAAGGTCTGAGTGTTTGACCTAATTTGACAAGGTTAACTCAAATAAAACCGGGTGTGGGATGGGTTGGATTTTGGGCTTGGGTTAAAGGGTAATGGGTTGGTGGGTTAAGGGTTATTAGTTATTTGGTTTTAAGATTTAGTTTGGAATAAGTGTAAGGGACTAATGTTGTAAAAATCTGAAAATCCAAGGACCATGGCTGCCAATGACTGAAATTAAATTCCAAGGACCTTTTGTGTTATTTTGGTATTTTCGGGGTTGACTTTGACTTTGGTCTTTGACTTTTGTCTTCACTTCATCAAATGCACAATGGTTGTCGAGTTGATCCCAAAAATGCCCGTTTTCGCTCCGTTTTCAATCCTTCGTACCTGAAACACATAAAAACACAAAACCTAGGACATCTGCAATATATTTGGGTGTTTTTGATTTTTTTTGTGTCTTAAATGGGTGTAAAATGATGAGTATTTACACACTCATCACTAGTCCAATTCACTAAGTGACGATATCTTTTATAAAAAAGCGAGTCTAACAATCTCCCTCCAAGATATCGTCACACGTGAATGGTTACAATGAGACCTATAAACAAAGTAAATTACAAAAATAATAAACTTTTGTTGACGTTGTTGAAGCGCAGAGTCTCTGTAGTCTAGATCCTGAGGCAGACTTGAAGTTCTCTATTCCGAAGATCGCAGCATCGATCTTTGTGCTGACGGCACACATCCTTGTAGCTCTGAACTTCAACTGTAATGTACTAGTTAGGTTATTACTCCCTCCTAACTAGTGAGCCCTTTTCTTCTTCTCTGCTCCCTCCTGAAACGACAACTCTCTTTAGTCTTCAAACACGCAGCGGAGACTGTAGATACTAAAGGAAGCACAATGGTTGTCGTTCGGGAGCATCAACATATCTCACAAAGTATTTGCATCCAAGTTGGTAATAAGCCTCGATGTACCCTCAACCGAATTGCTGAAGACGAAACACTACTTTTTCTTTCGTGCACTTCTCCCTCCTGATGGTTGCGAGTCATCGGAAACATCATAAACTTGTGCACATGCCATAGATTACCTTTAACTTGATGCAATGTTAAAGCCATAACAGCCCGTCGAAGCATAATTTCGTGAGAATATGTTGAAAAATACTCTCAATACTTCTCTCAAACCAACCTTAAGTTCACCGGCTGTTAGTAAATGACCACTTGAGGAGACAACCTGATATGACGAACTTGAAAAAGAAGTAAAAACCCCAACTTTTTTGACTTAATGCTTGTACTAACGCGTCTTGTGAACAATCCACATCTTTTTTGTGTGACACTGAGTACTACAACGTAACTCCTTAAAGTGATAGCTATACTGTGAGCACTACAACGTAACTCCTTACATCAGTGATAACTAGATTGTCCATCCTTAGTCACAATGAATAAAATTGCCCAGACAAGTTATCTTGAGAGTAACACCATATCTCAAAGATAAATAAGTACCATTGAAATGTCACTTCAAAGTCAAATCAATAATACCATACAAAAATCCCGTAGTTATTTTTCTTACCATGATAATTTTAGCCGTGAACTTTGTATCCCCGTAAAATTTAATAAATACCAAAATACCACTCTTAGTCCAAAATATATTAAAACATCAAGTTTTAACAATAATTTGGATTATACTAAACAAAGAACAACAGCCCATCTAATCAGTCCAAGAACAATACAACCCAATCCAATGATAGTCCAATCGTGTAATAGGCCCACAAAAAAACTTAATACCCGATCCAACATCAAAATCTGATATTAAAGTATAACCCTAGACACATTGGAGTAAACACAAACCCTAATCACACATTTTACTCCGCCCCCTTTCACCTCCGCCCCTATCTAATTTCTGTAAACCAAATCGAAAATCTCATCTCATCAAAATATCAATTGAAGTTATCTATTCACAATCGAATCTAAATCCCAGTGACTTGAATCAAAACCAAATCCAACCTGTAGCCCTTTATGCGCATCTTCAAGGTCTTTTCAAGATCTCAGGTAGGTTCATGTTTAGTTTTGATGTTTTTGAGCCGACTGAAAATAACGAGTATAACAAATTTGTTATAATTCATTATTTTAAATTCGGAAATTGAGAAAGAGGCTTTGCTTCTAAAGAATCTGTGATGATGCATGTTCCACACAAAAAATCTATGAAAGATAAAAGGTGGAACGATTCTGAGATATAACGCTTGATATTGATTTAATTCGGGTCTTAGATGGTGAAGTGGAGATGGGATTAGGATAGTTATTGTGAAGTTTGAGGTTGATTGATTAGAGTGAAACTGATGATGTTATGACAGACTGAGGTCAACTTAGTTTGGTAATTTTGTTGTGGTCAATGGTCATTTCTCTTCATCTTCATTCTTTTACATTTTCCATTTGCGAGAAAACGCATTTCCATTTGCGAAAAACGCATTTCCGCGAAAAACGCATTTACGAGACAAATCGCATTTGCGAAACGCATTTGCGAGAAGCAATTGCGAAAAACATCGAATTTCTTTACAAGAAATCGAATTCCGAAAGAAGAGGGTTTCTCGGAATTGCTTTACAAGCAATTTCGAGAAAAAGGGGTTTTGACTTTTTTGACCAAGAAATCCGGCGAGATTCCGGCCAAAATTTTCCGACTCTCTTTTCCGTCCACCTTTTTGCTACCCAGAAATGACTAGAAAAATGACCACATATCACGGTTTGTAGTACAAATCAGTCTCCATATATCAATAATAACAAACAAACTGATAAGCAGGATAGAACAACCATGTGAACAGTTTGTTTGATACAATAAATGAAAGTTTTAAGACTTGTTTTGACTCGATACAATAAACATGTACAAGATCTGTTTTTAGCGAATGAAACGGAAAAAAAATTCCGATGACCGGAAAAAAAAATTCCGGCGACCAAAAAGTGTAATAAAAACAGGCTAAAACATGTATCGAACCACACAAATCAGTAAAAAACACAACCTCGCTCTGATGCCAATTGTAGGACCGTAAAAGTACAAGATTTATGTGATTCGGGTGGTCTTGGTTGGTGATAGAGGATGAATATCTTCATCTTCTTTTAGAGAGAGAAAGTATTCTAGTGAGAGAGAGAAAGTATTCTAGTGAGAGGGTGGAGAAGCATGTGGGGTATTTATAGGCCTTTTATATCACAACTTTGCCAAATATGCATAAGTAGCCCATGCGTTGACTACTTATTAGAAATCTAGTCCAATTCATTAAGTGATGATATATTTTATAAAAAAGCGAGTCTAACAACGTTTTTAGTTTTATGAATAAAAGGATACCATTTTTAATTTATGAATGTTTACGTTTTTATTTCTAAACATATTCCTATTTTATAGAATTTTGTACGTCTTTGGCCCCTGTGGTTTAAGAGTGTGTTTTAAAAGTTTTTATTTCTAAACATATTCCTATTTTATGAATGTTAAGTGCGAGAACTGCGAGAACTCTCTTTGAACCATTAGATGAGTTGATCAATGGACAAGATTAAAAGTGCAAAAAATGTAATTAAGCAAAAGATGAAGTATTTTTTGTTAAGGCTGCAAGGGTATTATAGGAACTTCAAATTAATTACGAAAACCGTCCCTATTTTTAAAGAGATATCAGAATCATTAAAACTAATTCCCAGATCTCTCTCTCACTTCCATCCTCAAACATCTCTCTCTTAACCTTAATCCAAAAGTCAGGCACCACAACCATAAATCCTCCTCTTAGAAAAGTAAACGATTCGAACCTTCAATTACAAAAAAAAAACGATTTGAACTTTCAATTAGAGAAAAAAAAACGATCTAGAAATCTTGCGTTGTGGGGCAAGATGTCGAGCACTCGGTTCTCTTTGTGCACTTCTTTCTGGTAGGCCATGTATTATTTTTTTATATTTCGTAAATGACATGTCTTGAAATTGAAAATAAGTGTTTGATATTCCAGAATAAGGTTGGAGGATATGTTAATTAAATATTTTTTTAATAGGAATTTTAGTTTTCCATTAAATTATCATTTAAAAAAAAGATTCAAGTGGATACAGTTAGATCAAGAAACATATGCGAACATCAGTAGGGAAATTGCAAAATTACATTGTGTTGACTTTTTTGTTAGCTTTTGTTTATTATTATACTACTCATAAGCATAATTTATTGTGTTGGCTTTTTTATACTTCACGTCTGTAAACAAAAACCATGCTCTACCCTCTCTCTTATTTCAACCGCCACCATAAATCTATATCTTCATCGGATGAATTATTTGTGTAGTGGATGATTTAATTATTTGTTTGTTGTGCAAAAAGTGTTTTGATTGCAATCATATTTAAGAATTGAGATTTTGTTGACATGGATCTGCAATTCGAGAGATTGACTTATCGATTATCATATTAAATTGTGGGTTTGCTATTAAAGGCATCAAAGGTGTGTATTTGTTTATTGTTTGCTTTTATTTGTTTTAACAAAAAATTGAGTATTGCCATGGAGATCTATCACGAACGTCCACATATCATATAAAATTATTTTTGTTCGCAATAGATGTATCATTGGTATGTCTTGTTTGTTTATTGTTTCTCACTTATTTTAGTTTTAAGTTGCTTTTTTGTTTAGTCAAGTTATGAACTTGACGTTCTAACTGTTTCGTTATCGCAAATCATTTTCAATTCGTGTGTCCAGTTTATCAAATAGTTTCTTCTTTCATAGGTTACAATTTGCATAATTTGATATAAGTAAATATTAAACGTATGTGTTATACTACTTGTTATGATCCGTTTACTTCATTTGATATAACAAAAACAAGAAAAAATCAATTAAAATGATGCATACATGTTTTAAGGTGCATACATGTTTTAAAGTACGGTGCATACATGTTTTGAGGTGCATACATGTTTTAAGGTACGGTGCATACATGTTTTAAGGTACGGTGCATACATGTTTTAAGGTGCATACATGTTTTAAAGTACGATGCATACATGTTTTAAAGTACGGTGCATACATGTTTTGAGGTGCATACATGTTTTGAGGTACGGTGCATACATGTTTTAAGGAATGGTGCATACGTGTTAATTGTTGGTAAAAAATCAACTAAAATGGTGCATATGTGTTTTATATACGTTATGATAGTTGTTAGGATTATTTTTTATTTCTTATTTGTTTATGGTTTAATTGTTGTTGTGCATGCTTGTTTCAGATTGATGAAGATGACGATATCATTGAAGACCGAGAAGTGGATGAAAAAAAATATACATGAAAGATAATTTGTGATTTTTGAAGATATACGATTATTGCATACGCGTTTTATGTTCTTGTAATTAAGTGGAATGTAACATTTAAGTATATGAATCTTAATTTTTTTCTTTTATAATGATTTATTTTCTTTGATTTGTGTTTTAAACTTCTTAAAAAGTATGTTAGGCAAAAATATTTCCTTTCTATTATTGATGACTATTCTAGAAGAGTATGGGTGTTTGTCATCAAGCATAAGAGTGATACATTCAGAAGATTTAAAGAATGGAAGGTGTTCATTGAAAACTAAACAGGAAGAAAGATAAAGAAACTGAGAACAGATAATGGGTTAGAATTTTGTTCTGGTGAGTTTAAAGAGTTCTGCAAAGAGAATGGAATAGCAAGGCACTTAACTATTCCAGGAACTCCTCAGCAAAATGGCCTTGTTGAGAGAATGAACATGACTTTATTAGAGAGGGTAAGGTGCATGTTGTTAACTGCAGGCCTTCCTAAAAGGTTCTGGGGTGAAGCTGTGGCAGCAGCTGCGCATATCTTATTAATAGGTGTCCATCATCTGTAATTGCAATGAAGACACCTATGGAGATGTGGACAGGTGTTAAACCTGAGCATGAGGATCTGAAAGTGTTTGGTTCATTGGTGTATTCCCATGTTAGTGATGATAAATTAGATCCAAGGTCACAAAAATGCATTGTTCTTGGTTACACAGAGGGTATTAAGGGCTATAGACTTTGGAGGATGGGAGATGTCAGTCCTAAAGTCATTGTTAGCAGGAATGTGAAGAGCAGGGAAAGTGTGATGTATAAGGATCTAATTGGGAAGCCAAATATGGAAGAACAAACTGAAGAGAAGAAGGTTCAGATTAAGGTGGAAGACAACAAGACTACTGCTTGACAAGAGATAGGCCCAGGAGACAGATTGTTAAACCTCTTAGATATAGGGATAATGAAGATATTTCAGCAGTTGCTTTTCTAGCAGCTGAACATGAAAGTATCTTTGAACCATTGACATTTGAAGAGGCCATTGATTCAGCTGAAAAGGATAAGTGGTGCAGGGCAATGGATGAGGAAATGGATTCTCTATACAAGAATGGTACATGGGTATTGGTAGACAAGCCAAAAGATCAGAAGCTGGTGTCTTGTAAGTGGATCTACAAGGTAAAAGAAGGTGTGAAACCAGGGGAAGATCCAAGGTACAAGGCAAGGCTAGTTGCCAAAGGGTTCACTCAAAGGGTTGGGATTGACTACAATGAGATTTTCTCACCTGTAGTCAAGCATACATCTATAAGGGTAATTCTGTCATTAGTTGCTTCTCTTGATTTGGAATTGGAGCAACTAGATGTGAAAACAGCTTTCTTACATGGAAATTTAGAAGAACAGATTTATATGATGCAGCCTAAAGGGTATGAAGTAAAAGGGCAGGAAGATAAAGCTTGTCTACTGAAAAAGTCATTGTATGGACTTAAACAGTCCCCAAGGCAGTGGTACAAGAGATTTGATGATCATATTGTGGGAAATGGATTCACTAGAAGTCTTTATGACAGTTGTGTATACTATAAAGAGTATGAAAATGGCAAGTTTGTCTACTTATTGTTATATGTAGATGATATGCTCATAGCCTGCAATGACAAGTGCGAAATTGAAGCCACAAAGAAACTGCTTATGAAAGAGTTTGATATGAAGGAACTTGGTGAAGCAAGGAAGACTTAGGGTATGGAAATTGTAAGAGACAGAAGTCTTAAACAGTTGAAGTTATCCCAGAGTTCTTATGTGAAGAAGGTTCTTAGCAACTATGGTATGATGGATTGCAAGACTGTGAAAACACCATTAGCTTCTCATTTTAAACTGTCCAAAGAAGATTCCCCCAAGACAGAAGAAGAAAGGAAGTTTATGGAAAAGATTCCTTATGCTAACACTGTTGGAAGCTTAATGTATTTGATGGTCTGTACAAGGCCAGATCTTGCCTATGCAGTAAGTCTGGTGAGCAGGTTTATTTCTGATCCAGGGAAGAATCATTGGAGAGCAGTTAAGTGGATCTTGAGGTATTTGAAAGGATCTCAAGATGTTGGATTGGTTTTTAAAATGTCTGATGGAAGCAGGGGTAAGACTGTCCAAGGTTATGTGGATGCTGATTATGCCAAGGATCTGGATAATGGCAGATCTATTTCAGGGTATGTATTTCTTGTTTTGGGAAATGTAGTGAGTTGGAAAGCTCAGTTGCAACATGTGGTTGCATTATCTTCAACAGAAGCACAATTCATTTCATTGACTGAAGGGGTAAAAGAGTCAATTTGGCTAAAGGGGTTTGTGCAGGATTTGGGAATCAGAGTTGATGATGCATTGGTGTTTTGTGACAATTCAAGTGCTGTGAAATTGTCCAAAAACAGTGTATTTCATGATAGAACTAAACATATAAATGTCAAGTTGTACTTTATAAGAGATAAAGTCAACTCCAAAGATGTTGTGGTGGATTGGATTGACACAAGAGAGAATCCTGCTGATATGCTAACCAAAGCCCTTCCTGGTCCAAAGTTTGAGTTTTGTTTGAGGTGTTTGGGATTGGATTAAAGCCAATTTATGGCTTTAAGGTGGAGATTCTTATAGATAAAGTCAAAATTGGCAGTCAACAGAAGTCAAACATGGACTTAAGGTGTTACAATAAAGTCCAGGGGCAGTTATGACAATTTACAAAGTTTAACCGACTGTTAACGAACTCTTTGGGAATTAGGGCTTATAAACCTTCAGTTGTAATCATTTGTCATTCATTCAATTTCTTTCAATTCCTTTTGTAATCTCTTTTCGTTTAATCAATAATAAAGCTCGAAGCATTTGGTTGATATTATTATTGTCAATTTCATTGTTTAATCTCTAACAATTTTGATTTAGTTCTCAAAGTGTTTTCATTGTGAAGAGTCTTGTCAACATCTCACTACTTCACAGTTTTGGTTACAATATAAAATTGAATCCACAACCAAATTACAACTAAGTTGTTTGTCAATCAATTACTATTAGGTGGAAATAAATAAT
Source organism: Artemisia tridentata subsp. tridentata (assembly GCA_021014915.2). Taxonomy (NCBI): domain Eukaryota; kingdom Viridiplantae; phylum Streptophyta; class Magnoliopsida; order Asterales; family Asteraceae; genus Artemisia; species Artemisia tridentata. Next base: position 68,193,607 of record CP139506.1, read on the forward strand.
CTCTTGCTACCTATTGCTCATTTTATACAGATACGTAAGTTTTGCTATGAAGTTGTGAAATATTTCACCATTATGTAAACACTTTCTTTTGTACAGTTTAGATGGTTCAAACCTTAATTATTAAGAATTGAAGTATCAATTTATAATCAAAGCTTCTCATGTCTAATCTTTTTAAGAGAACTACAACTGTTTTGATGTCCACAATTTTTTATTATTAGAGAAATCTTTGTATATGCTTTTTACACTAATGTAAGTATTACGAGATATGATTAAGGAGGATCCTAATTGTGGATCTATAAAAGTTGTTAAGACACGGGTCCAGCATGTTTGATTTTTCAGTTCTTTTCAGTTAAGTTGTACTAATTGTGTGTGACATGTTGTTGAAACACAAATGCAGTGTGTATCATGTTTCAATTTTTGTAAGTTTGTAGTAACTTTTATTATGAGTGATTTTGCATCCTAATACCGCCCAGGACGGATCACAAACCTTATAACCATTGCTATAAATCATTCATTAAGTCGGGACTTTCGGTTAAACTTCTAATCAAGCAAAGCTATTTTGATTTTTGAGTTTGATGAACTTTTTCATTGTACTTCTTATAGCATACACATATGAAGCACGTATATGAAAAAAGTATACGATTGCAATAACAAACCATGTTTTTTATGCTTCATCACATGCTTCTCTTTAATCATATACATGTTTGTTAGTGCCACTATTGCTCCCTCAGCAGTTCCAGACAAGCATATCCAAGCAGTTAGAGAGAGCTCAGCTAGACTTAGTATAATTGCCTACACATCAAAAGCACCTTTGATGGAATGACTAAGATCTTCCACATTATGTACATCGTTACTGTTAGTTCTTCCTTTTGTAACTCTAACATAGGGCCTTAGCGTTGGTGCTCCTCCAACTGTTGTAATTGTTCCAACTTTGGCCTGGCTACGGATACTCTTTATGTTCATCACCTCAAGCCTGAGTCAACCAAAATCACCAACTTATTAAAATTAATTCTAAGAAACTTATATAATTAATCTTTAGTTCCATTTGTAACATATTTTTTTTTTTTTATTATTTTTTTATTATTATTTTTTTTGCTGTATTTGTGTGCATGTTAGATGTTGTTTGTTCTTTACCTAAGAATGAATGCCATGACAAAAGTTATATCAGGAAGAATATTGCCCATTGAACCTGTAAACTTAGCCAAAACATAAACACTCTCTTCACTGTGTAAGCATCAGTCAAAAAACTTCTCAACATCGTCAGCCATCAATCAAACTGAGTATGCCTAGCACGATCCTTGATTTCTAGGAAATAAAACTATCCGGTCCTCGCCATGAATCTAACTCTCTCAGGACTCAACGGCATGTACTCTGAGTTTAATCAACATTTAAAGTTTAAACAGATTTTCAGTTAAAAATAAAAATGAAAAAGGGAAACAAGAGTGTATACCATCATCTGAGTATAAAGAATCCCAATGGCAATGAGATTCACATATCTTGAGGACTGAAAAACATGTACAAGGATCAATAAAATATAAAAACAAATAACGCACATAAAAAAATAATAATAAAATAAATAAATAAACAAAAAATTACCAATGGGGGTTCTTCCACGTATAGGATTATAATATTTAACACCCTCATCAAGATCAGATACGATCACCTGGAATGTTACATTAAGCTACATCACAAAATCACATTTTCAAACTATAAGGGCGTGTTTGGTTAGAAAAGAAATGAGGTCTCGTCAAACTTAACACCTGGATAATATAGATCTACAGATCCAGGAACGAGTAAAAGGAAAAAAAAAAAAAAAAAAAAAAAAAAAAACGCATACCATATCACAAATCGCTGCTATAGCCACATCGTCCGCCCACGTATAAAGCCTGCATATATTACATAAATTTAATTTAAACCAAGCTAACACTAATTAAGTAAGTATTGTTAGCAATTAATTTATTAATTGTGAAGTGATGCTCATTTGATTATATAGAACTTAAGTGTCAAATGTATTAATTAGTCTAGTTAGTGGGCTAATGGCATTAGATGTGTTAGTATCTTAAATGTATAAGTGTAGTGCTAACATTAGCCCACACAAGAGCCCAAAGAAAAGCCCACCAATTGACTTGGTGTTGGCTGTGTTTGCTATATCACCACACACACTCTCATTCTATCATTATGCCTCAAAGTTCATTGTAAAGAGAGTGTGTGTGTGTGTTCCCATTGAGTCTTGTATTATTTCTTCTCCAAAGTTATAATCATTCGACTATCATTTATACCATACGATCCATATACATCTTCTCTTGTTCTATACATCGATCTTGTGAGTGTCATCATCTATTGTGTCGTGTTTGTGTGATAAAGAAAAGGAAGTTCGACTTTTACAAGTACGCTGTTATGATAATTAATTAACTTACTCTGACAATTCTTCAACATGTTCAAGAAAATCTTCTTCAGAAGAGAATCTATAATCAACCATGTAGATACCTTCCACCTTAACAACTAAAGATTCAAAAAATTGTGTCAACAACAAAATTGTCACTCTAGACCAGTAACCCTAATAACAAAACAAAGGATAACACAAATCTGACTGATCATACCAGACAGTTATATTCAACTTAGACATAAGCAAAATTTTCAAACTACAACTTCACACACAGATCCAGTACAACATGTATCCAGGGACGGAACTTGAAAAACTTTCTTTTGGGTTGGGGGGGGGGGGGGCAAATCGTTTGTAATGTGAAGTGTACACTTCAACATTTACCAGTTTCCCCATCGACATTTTCCCCGGCGACATTTGTCGCTGGGGTATCTGCACTAAACGACAAAAATAGATCCTACGTGGCACAAATTCTCGTAGAAAAGTCAAATAAATTATTGCGTACTTTTCCCCGGCGACATGTCGCCGGGGATAATACCGTTACATTTTGACCAAATATTTCTTCGCAAAACGCAGCGGGAACTTTTCCCGCTCATGTTTCCCCAGCGACATGTCGCTGGGGATTCATTTGTTTAATTACGAAATTGTAATTAGTGTTAATAACTCTTATGGTGACGTGGACAATAGTTTCCCCAGCGACATGTCGCTGGGGATACATTTTTTGGGCTTTAAGTTTCGCAATTGGGCTTAAGTTTTGGGCTTTCGTATTAAGTAAGTACATTTTCCCCAGCGAGATGTCGCCGGGGATTCTGTTTGACTTCGTTGACTTTTAATGAAACTACGTTTTTTAGGTTTGTTTCGGTCCGATATTCCGTATATTTTAACAAAAAATATATATACGTTTTTAAGGTGATATCGTTATACATAAACACAATAATATCGTTATACATAAACATATCGACTCATCCGTTGAACGTCTAATGTGTAACCCTAACATATCGACTCATCCGTTGAACGTCTAATGTGTAATCATAACATATCGACTCATCTGTTGGAACATTTTATAGCGTACGAATTAAAAATATAAAGCACGTTCGACATCAGTTTTCACAACAACAACATTTTATTAAATAACAACAATAACACAACAAACAACAACAACGACAATAACAGCAACAACAACAACAATAACAGCAACAACAACAACCTACATACGAAGATTTCCCATATCACCTACCATGTCATTATAAAGGTCGTGAAATAAGGCAGCTGAATCAATTGTGTGTTTGTTTGGATGCATGTACATTTCTAGCATTTTATTGAGTACCATTATCTGGTGATTCAGTTTGATGCAGTTTGAGCACTCTGTATTTCCAGGACTCGATGTTGAAGGTCCTGCGGTTGTAACGAGGTGGAGTTATGGATGGTCCTGCGGAATGAGTTGGAGGTGTTGAAGCTCCAAGAGAACCGGTCATTTTGGCTAGTCGTTCCTCCTTCCATAAAAAAAAAATCGCAACCATACTCCTTTGTCCCACCCTGTTAAAGAGTAAAAATTATTATTTTTAACAACTAACCAAATTATTTATGTAACACACAAAAAAGTATGTAGGTGTTCACCTTTGATAAAGGACACGCATAGTATTGTTTACTACGGGAGTAAGGTTTATGCGATTCTCGCAAAATTACGTCTCCTCGTTTACAAGGACAAGCAAAAGCTTCAAATTCCGCCATATTCGTTGACTTGTCAATGACAAACATAGTTTCCCCAGCGACAAGTCGCTGGGGAAACTGTGTTTTTTCGTTGACTTGTCAACGTTTAGTGCTAATCACTTTAGCTTAACCCGAATATTCCCCAGCGACATGTCGCTGGGGATACTAATGCCACCATGGCACTACTTCTTTGACTGAAAAACGAGTGGGACCCACATCGTCGCCGGGGATTATCGCTGGGGATACAATCCCTGTCGAGGCTTCCCCAGCGAACATTCCCAGCGACAAATCACTGGGGAAAGGAATCCCCAGCGACATGTCGCTTGGGAAAGAGCCGAAATGTCGATGGGGAATAGGGTAAATGTAATGTGAAGTGTAGTTTTAATGTATATATAAAAGATTTGCTATACAGTTACACAACCAATATTACATAGTTAAATGATTAATCAATTTTTAGCTAGTTTAAAATTTATATGATCACATATAATTATATAGATTTTATATTATGCTTGTATAAAACATTGTAGGAACTTAAAGTCAGATGTAACCAATACAATGCATAAGGGTGATAAGCTCTAAAAGTAGAATGCACAAACTAAAATCAATCATTAATTTGACTTGGAATAAAAAGATAATCACACAGATAAAAAATCAGTTATATATATCTGATTATGATTATTAGATGAAATCGTGAAAACTGAAATCTTGTATGTTTTGTTTTGAACATTCTGCATGGATGTGGAGCAATTAAATAGGGATTAACTGCATTATTTGGGGGGCCACAAATAATGATGCAGATTTTTGGGGGGCCACGACCCTCCCCAGCCCTCACATAGTTCCCTCCTTGCATATAACACAAGAATGCTTAGCTTGTTGGGCAGGATTGAGTGGATGCAATTTATGCAAATATGCATTAACCAGCCCAGTTTTTTTAGGACATTACATTCGAAAAATATATTTTTTAATGCTAAGAGTTTCCCACGTTGCAGTTACAGCGACATTTATAGCCTTAATGTTATACCCCTGAATTAACATCATGATGTTTGGTACAATTCAAATATCACCAAAGCGCTCATGTTCACATATCACATGAAATAATAATAATTTACTTCTACTTAATTATGTAATTAATTCAGGGAGATGAATACATTATATATACAACAAAAGCATGTTACTAACCTTTTTGTGAAGTTTTCGAACATCCCGGCTGAGTATAAAAGCGAGTTTCAGCCCGAGTAATATACTTTCCATGGATAATTTATCAACTTCACTGTAATTAGAAGAAAAACAAATATCAAAATAAATGATGCATTACTCCAAAAGAGGCTACTAGTATGCTTGAGCCAATGAAAGGCAGAACCAGTAACAAGCATTTCCTTCAATTCATAAAACTCCACCCATTATATTTGCTTTACAGCCATAAAGAGAGAAATTATTTCATTATATTAAAAAAGAAAAAAGGAAGGTTCAGTACCCTGAATCCTTGTGAATGAGTGATTATGGTTTGATCAGGTTATGGGTTTGTGAAGTTGTGAGGTTGTGAGTTTGCTTTTGGGTTAGTGATTATGGTTTGATCAGGTTATGGGGTTGTGAGGTTGTGAGTTTGGTTTAGTGATTATGGGTTAGTGATTACACATATGGTCCATGTGGTTAGACATTAAAAGACTATTTTGCCCTCATGTGCAAGTCACATGAGGGTATTTAACAGTCAAAACTTACGTCGTTTGGTCAAAGGATCGTGGGTGTTAAAGGTTTCAGTGTTGGTGACTGTGTGTGAAAAAAAGTCAAATGACCAAGAGTGTGAGTCAACGCAAACCACACGAACCATCTTTGTAATTTACTCTAATTTTAGTTATTTTAATATTAAAAGTAGAAGTCTGATGAGGAATTGGGCCCACGGCCTAATTACAATGTTCAATTGTCATGTGTTTTAGAGAAAACTGAAAATGATTAAGGATTACGCTAATCATGTGTTCAATATCTCTTGTGTTTTCACCTATTTGTCATATTTCATATCTCATTTAGCCTCACCAAATGGAAATTTGATCACCACTACAACATAGCACATGTTTTTGGTGAACATTGGACACTAGCATTATAGCCATGAGGAGACTTTTAAGTGCATTATAACTTGTCAAAATCCTTCTTCAACAATACCAAATTTATGTTATCACAAGTCACAAAAAAAGTGTTCTTACATTCTATATTTGCTCTCTTAGTATCGCATTTTTATGTGCAATAAAAGCCAAACGCAATGTTTTGAAAAGCATTTTAAGCTAAGATGACTACATTAGAGATCTTTACAAGTCTACAACCTAGAGAATTTTAAATTGAAAAACACAAACTAGAGAATTTCATTTCAGAGTTCCCAAGTTCCAAACCTTTATGCAACAACACTTTCAAATAATATGACATGAGTATTCACAAACAAAACGAGTGTCTAATAACCTCATTATGAAAGTAGTCTAGTCCACGGAAAACACCATTGTCAAGACAGAAACAGCAACATGTCGAAGTAACGGATGTCAAACTTGCGGTTGTATTGTACATATGCTGAGTGTCTCGGTAACTGATAAAAATAACCTTGTATTAGAAAAATCGTTGTGTTTGTTGTGTTTTATTGTGTTTGATAAAAATGGGTGAAGGTGAGCTTTTACACAACGGGGTAAACCGCAAAGGCAAAAGAATTTGGTATATTTGAGTTTTGGTTGGTGAGTTTTAAAGAGGGAGATCAGTAATGTGGGTGGGTAGATGATATAAATGCAAGTTTAAGATGGAGGTAGTGAATAGGTGGGGTTGGATTGATGTATAAGCAATGGACGGTGGAGATTGTTTGATGTGGGAAGGTGCGGATCGTGATCCATGTGGTTTTCCAATGGAGTTTCATTTGTGTTTCTTCCATTCCAACTCAGCTTGTACAGTTTAGATGGTTCAAACCTTAATTATTTAACATTCTGATTTCACATTAGACGACGCATCAAGATATACTAGACGCACCATTAACATCTCGAATGAGGTAGGTAATTCACACTTGTCCCTCACGGGACTTACGCACAAACTCTTGGTTGGAGAACATATTAGCTAATTGTTTTTGCAGTTTGCACTATTATTACTTCGTATGTAAATTTTTCCGAGCCTTGATATTCAATTATTTCAAACGAGTTCTTGTCCTTTTCGAATAAATTTTCTTGACAAAATGAACTATTAAGAAGATCCCAAATCGATGATACACTTGGGTACTTGACTAAATTGTTGCATGTTACAAACAATTCATATAATATCAGACACTTTTCCAATAATATTAAACTTGTAAAACGATCATGCGCGCATTTTGTTCAAATATCGTATAAGTGCTATTCATTTACAACAAATTCTTATTCTATTCAAATACCAACAATTTAATATAAACCAACTATTCAACTTATATCACGTTACAACATATACCAAAATATTTCCGTTCGATTTAACGGTTCCAACAATTCAACATATACCAGTTCGGTTCAACCGTTCCAACGGTTCATACTTTCCTTCGGTTCATCGGTTCCACCAATTCATATTTCGTTCGGTTCAACGGTTCCAATAATTCATATTTCATGATTCACAATTCAAAATTAATGGTTCACGATTCATGATTCAACATCTATATCTCAACTTGTAAGCAATTTTCAAAACTTTCGCATATTATCAAGCAGTCAAAACACGTAGCAATTCACGATCATTTAAAAAAGTTTTTGAATTAGTATTTCGAATAAAAGTGCAATCCAATTTAAAAAGCACACGAAAACTCACCTCGAAAAATGCTCGGAATGAAAGTTCACTTGTTAAACAAAGTCTCCTACAATTACAATAAAATCTCACTAAGAACATTCTTTTATTATATAAAAGTCCTAGTTGATTGGTCGAGGTTGAGTATCCAATTAAAGCCTAAATAATCATAAAGCTAATGCTCAACGTTTTAATACTGATTCTTACTTCCAACTTTACAATTGTATTAACAGGACCAATGCTAATATGGAGAATCATATATACACTTCTTATACTTAAATTTTCATAAACAGTCACATAGTATGTACCCATGCCCGCAACATTTTATAAAAGTCAAGTTATATCACTAAAACAATTTATACATCACATATTCAAACAACACGTAGAATATATCTATTTTAAAGTGATAGTCATTATAGATGTCTTCAGAATTAGAGTACTAAAGGGACATGTAACTCATTCTTTCTTTTTGTTTCTTTCGGTTAATACTCAACACAAATAATCCATCTTCGTTTTAGTCTATGTCATCGTTTCAGTATTTATCACAGGTTTAACAATTATTCTAACCTTTCATTCATTTAACAACTCCTGTAATGTTGGCACATAAGCCCTTAAAACCATAGCAAGTGCAAGTAGGAGCAGTTTAAGCAACTAAATCACAAGGCACCCTTTTTACCCATACCGTTTCTTTATCCATCATTATTAATCACTTATAAATGAATTATAAAGATGGGTGTCTAGCATAATATTTACCATCTCTACGTCACATGAAAAGTCTAGCATGTTAAATGTAGCCGTAACTAGTTTACTTCTTACTGACACATTAAACCAAATCACAAACATCGTATATAATTGTATATTAACAGTTCATAGGCATGTCTACATGTAGCATTTAGCAGAATCTGTGTTGTCTAACATGATTAAGAACTTAACCAATCGTGTTGAGAAATGTAAAGTGAGATTGAGTGAATGAAGAAATGGGAAAATCTTTCATTACTGAGCTATTGTGAATACAAAGCTATATATAGACTTCACTACCAATCATATCTAAGCTAGTTGTACTGTACAAGTCATAAGCTACTATTTACATCCTATTACAATTGATATGGCATTTATCAATCAGCAACTTCATCTTTGGTGGTGTTGCAAGCCTCTGTATACTCTGCACTTGAGCTGTGTTTGGATCCAGTTCTTGTGTTGATGTAGAAGGAGTGTTTGGCACTGCAGCTTGTCTTCCATTATCCCCCCCACAAGTTGGCATTGTGTATGGATCACAAGTGCCTAACTTGGATAAGCAGCCATAGTGTAGAACCTTGTTGAGACCTTTAGTGAGAATGTCAGCCAATTGGTGTTTAGTAGGAACATAGCAAGGTTTAATGTGGCCATTCTTAATTTTGTCCCTCACAAAATGACAATCAATCTCTATATGTTTAGTCCTTGCATGGTGAATTGGATTCTTGGCAAGGGCTATTGTTGAAGCATTGTCACACATGACAAGAGAGGGTGTAGGAACTAAAACATTGAGGTCTTGAAGGAGACATTTGAGCCATGAAATTTCACAAGTGCTATCAGCCAATGCTCTATATTCTGCCTCTGTTGAGCTTCTTGAGACCATTGTTTGCTTCTTTGATTGCCAGGAGATTAGACTATGACCATAGAAGATAGCATAACCTGTTACAGACCTTCTTGTGGTGGCACAGCTGGCCCAATCACTATCACAGTAAGTAGTAAGAGTCTGAGGGGTTTGTTTTGGAAAGAAAAGACCTTGTCCTGGGCAGAGTTTTACATATCTGAGAACTCTCATTAAAGCAGTGTAGTGTGAGGACCTTGGATTGTGAGGACCTTGGATTGTGAGAGTACTTCAGAAGATCAAAGCCCTCTCCTCTCTACCAAAGTGTACTTCAGAATCAACTTGTAGTATATGTCCTTTAGCTAAACAACATGTTTTACCCTTTCATTCTAGTGTTTCTAGTACTTCATCTATGTTTGAGCTTGTACATATGGATGTTTGGGGTCCATACAAATAACCCACAATCAATAAATGTAAATACTTCTTAACAATTGTTGAAGATTTTTCTAGAGCTACATGGACATACTTACTCCCTTCTAAACATCATGTTTCAACCACCTTTCAGTCATTCCATACTTATGTTCAAACACAATTCAATACTAACATCAAGCAGATCAGAACAGATAATGGGACAGAGTTTCTAAATGATTCATTCAACACCTACCTTCAATCAAAAGGCATTATTCACCAAACCTCATGTCCATATACCCCACAACAAAATGCCAGGGTAGAGAGGAAACACAGACAACTTTTAGAGATGGCAAGAGCATTGTACTTTTAGGCAAAATTTCCCTTACACCTATGGGGTTATTGTATACTCACCTCCGCCTACTTGATAAATAGACTACCCTCAAGAGTCATTGATAATAAAAGCCCCTATGAAATTCTATATAACAAACCACCATCACTTGAACATTTGAGAGTTATTGGTTGCAAGGCAAATGCATACCATCTCACCACAGACAAGTTTGCACCCAAATCCACCCCAACTGTTCTCATTGGCTACCCTCAAACCCAAAAAGGTTACTTACTCTATGATACTCACACTCACAAAGTCATAACCACAAGAAATGCTACCTTTGATGAACACATATTTCCTTTTCACAACACATCTGAACCCCCACCCTCAACAGATCCATACACCTCACCCCTGCAATACACAACTGATCCAAACCAAATTCCTATCACACCTTCCCCTGCATCAGCCCCCACACCACCATCTACCCAACCCACCAATGATTCAACCACTGATCCACCCACTGTGCCCACCACTGAACCTCCAACACTTAACTGTCAAACACCCCTTCACACACCCTCCACTGATAATACAGCCCCTACATCATCACCATCCCCACCAATACCACCACCTCCTATAAGACACTCCACCAGAACAAAACCTGGTCCTATACTGTCTTACCTCGAGGCAAGACAGCTATTGGTTGCAAATGGGTCTACAGGATCAAACTCAGAGCAGATGGCACCATTGAGAGGTTCAAAGCAAGACTAGTAGCCAAAGGTTTCACCCAAAAAGAAGGAATTGACTACAAGGAGACCTTTGCTCCTGTAGCAAAGATGGTAACAGTTAGGACCCTACTTGCAGTTGCAGTTCAAAGAGGATATCTCATTGAACAATTGGACATTAACAATGCTTTCCTTCATGGTGATCTACAAGAGGAGGTTTACATGGCTCTACCACAAGGTTACATTCACAAATATCCACCCAACACAATTTGCAAGCTGAACAAATCCCTCTATGGTTTAAAACAGGCCAATAGACAGTGGTTTGAAAAGTTAACTACTTGTCTTCTTCAGCTAGGATTCAAACAAAGTTATGTTGACACTTCACTCTTTACCATCACTCATCAAGGATCACTCACCTCACTTCTAGTCTATGTAGATGATATTATCATCACTGGACCAGACTCAAGCTTTCTGAATACCATCAAACATTATCTACATCAACAATTTAGCATCAAAGATTTGGGCCCTCTACACTATTATCTTGGTATTGAATTTCTGAGAAACTCATCTGGTCTTACCATGTGTCAAAGAAAATATGCTTTGGAGCTGTTAGAATGTGCAAATCTACTTGACCGCAAACCTGTAGCTACCCCTATGGATCCTATCCTTAAACTTAATGATACAGATGGCTACCTTCTACCTGATCCATCCTCATACAGGACACTAGTAGGCAAGCTCATTTACTAAACAATCACAAGGCCAGACCTCTCCTTTGCTGCTCAAGCCTTAAGCCAGTACTCTCACAATCCAAGGTCCTCACACTACACTGCTTTAATGAGAGTTCTCAGATATGTAAAACTCTGCCCAGGACAAGGTCTTTTCTTTCCAAAACAAACCCTTCAGACTCTTACTACTTATTGTGATAGTGATTGGGCCAGCTGTGCCACCACAAGAAGGTCTGTAACAGGTTATGCTATCTTCTATGGTCATAGTCTAATCTCCTGGCAATCAAAGAAGCAAACAGTGGTCTCAAGAAGCTCAACAGAGGCAGAATATAGAGCATTGGCTGATAGCACTTGTGAAATTTCATGGCTCAAATGTCTCCTTCAAGACCTCAATGTTTTAGTTCCTACACCCTCTCTTGTCATGTGTGACAATGCTTCAACAATAGCCCTTGCCAAGAATCCAATTCACCATGCAAGGACTAAACATATAGAGATTGATTGTCATTTTGTGAGGGACAAAATTAAGAATGGCCACATTAAACCTTGCTATGTTCCTACTAAACACCAATTGGCTGACATTCTCACTAAAGGTCTCAGCAAGGTTCTACACTATGGCTGCTTATCTAAGTTAGGCACTTGAGGAGAGGTCTGGCCTTATGATTGTTAAGTAAATGAGCTTGCCTACTAGTGTCCTGTATGAGGATGGATCAGGTAGAAGGTAGCCATCTGTATCATTAAGTTTAAGGATAGGATCCATAGGAGTAGCTACAGGTTTGCAGTCAAGTAGATTTGCACATTCTAACAGTTCCAAAGCATATTTTCTTTGACACATGGTAAGACCAGATGAGTTCCTCAGAAATTCAATACCAAGATAATAGTGTAGAGGGCCCAAATCTTTGATGCTAAATTGTTGATGTAGATGATGTTTGATGGTATTCAGAAAGCTTGAGTCTGGTCTAGTGATGATAATATCATCTACATAGACTAGAAGTGAGGTGAGTGATCCTTGATGAGTGATGGTAAAAAGTGAAGTGTCAACATAACTTGGTTTGAATCCTAGCTGAAGAAGACAAGTAGTTAACTTTTCAAACCACTGTCTATTGGCCTGTTTTAAACCATAGAGGGATTTTTTCAGCTTGCAAATTGTGTTGGGTGGATATTTGTGAATGTAACCTTGTGGTAGAGCCATGTAAACCTCCTCTTGTAGATCACCATGAAGGAAAGCATTGTTAATGTCCAATTGTTCAATGAGATATCCTCTTTGAACTGCAACTGCAAGTAGGGTCCTAACTGTTACCATCTTTGCTACAGGAGCAAAGGTCTCCTTGTAGTCAATTCCTTCTTTTTGGGTGAAACCTTTGGCTACTAGTCTTGCTTTGAACCTCTCAATGGTGCCATCTGCTCTGAGTTTGATCCTGTAGACCCATTTGCAACCAATAGCTGTCTTGCCTCGAGGTAAGACAGTATAGGACCAGGTTTTGTTGTGTTCAAGAGCCTCAATTTCCTTCTGCATAGCTTCTTTCCATTTTGGATCTTTTGATGCATGTAAATAGGAATGGGGCTCATGTATGCAATTAACATTATATATGAAATGTAAATTTGGTGGTGATAAGTTATTGTAGTTGATGAATTTTGAGTGGTGATATTTGGTGGAGGTGTTGTTAATGAATGATTTTGGTAGGTGATATTGGAAGCCTTTAAGTTTTGTGGGGATTGTTTTTGTTCTGGTGGAGTGTCTTATAGGAGGAGGTGGTATTGGTGGAGATGGTGATGATGTAGGGGCTGTATTATCAGTGGAGGGTGTGTGAAGGGGTGTTTGACAGTTAAGTGTTGGAGGTTCAGTGGTGGGCACAGTGGGTGGATCAGTGGTTGAATCATTGGTGGGTTGGGTAGATGGTGGTGTGGGGGCTGATGCAGGGGAAGGTGTGATAGGAATTTGGATTGGATCAGTTGTGTATTGCAGGGGTGAGGTGTATGGATCTGTTGAGGGTGGGGGTTCAGATGTGTTGTGAAAAGGAAATATGTGTTCATCAAAGGTAGCATTTCTTGTAGTTATGACTTTGTGAGTGTGAGTATCATAGAGTAAGTAACCTTTTTGGGTTTGAGGGTAGCCAATGAGAACAGTTGGGGTGGATTTGGGTGCAAACTTGTTTGTGGTGAGATGGTATGCATTTGCCTTGCAACCAATTGTTAGTTTTAGTGGTGTTGTGCAATCCCAGATCAGGGTAAAGATAATCAAACAAGGTACCGGATATTCACTTGAAATCGTGGTATCACTTTCCAATAGAAACTATTCGACCCTATGCCTGGGTTACACGAATATCTCTATGGGATAAGACCAAGTGAAGTTCTTGTTCTAGGCACAGATTAAGAACCGATCGTATTTAGTGTTTAGGGTTTTCTGTTCTATCCTTCATGCCATGTGATGATCTCTATTTATAGTAGAGATATACTCAAACCCTAGCCCATGTAACTATGTATAATTAATCGGCCCATTAATTATAATAGTTTCCATAATTGTAGGAGTCGGTGGTTATAACCAGCAGCAGAGTCTGATGCCTAGCAGCACAATAAATTGTGCTAGCAGCAGAGTCTATCGCCCATCTGATCAGCAGCAGAGTTATTGTACTTGCAGCAGGAACAATAACACTAGCAGCAGAGTTGTTCTGCATCATCAGCAATAAAGCTAGCAGCAGAAACAGATAAAGCTAGCAGTAGCAATGAAGCTAGCAGCAGCATCATTAAAGCTAGCAGCAGGAATGACAATGCTAGCAGCAGGAACAGATAATGCTAGAAGCAGAATCAACTGCATCAGCAGCATTGTCATTTACACTATCAAACCACTTCAATTGAGTCAGGGCAAACATTGACCTGATGGGTGTACACTCCGTACCTCCAAACCCATTACCAGGTGTGAATTAATCCCTCAAGTGCACTAAATTTTCCAACAATCCTCCCCAAATTTAGTTCACTTCCTTTGCATGAAAAATAAACACAAAACAAAACATATGCATAAAGGAAAATATCTTGAAGATTGAATTCTCATCTTAGTACATTACACGTTCAAATATTCGAGAATCAGGGTGTTCTAAGAATTGAACCCTTCAACCCATTTGAATACCTGAAGATAAAATACACATACATTTTCAAACACTTAAATACTCCTGACACTATACAAGCCATGTGTCCATATCCAATTCATAAATGTTGTAAAAGCTAAAAGTCCTAAGCTTCCTGAAGCGGCAAAACTTCAACATTTACATAGGTGGTTCATCTTTTAATCATGCCCCTGCAAAGCAATTTTTCAAAGAAAATTAACCATTAAGAAGTGAAGACTTCATCCTCCTTTTCCAGCAGGTTCTGAGCACAACCTTGGGATGTAAATAAAACATGTGCTCCAGTCCACTAAATGTTCAGCTTTCCACATTGAACTCAACTCCAAAGTTTCCTCAGGAGGGAGTTGGGTGTCTTAGCATTCAGTGACTAAGTTGGACTTAAACCCATCCCTTTAGCAGACTTTAAAACCAAGTCTCTAGCCAAACCCTTCGTCAAGTGATCAGCTAAGTTCTGTTGAGATTTAACAAACTCTATAGACACCACCCCATTCATGATAAGCTCACGAATCATGATATGCCTGACACCTAAGTGTCTAGACTTCCCATTGTACATCTGGCTATAAGCCTTTGCCAATGTAGCAACACTATCACAATGGATAGAAATAGGTGCTATAGGTTTAGGCCACAATGGAATCTCAAGAAGCAAGTTTCTCGACCATTCAGCTTCTTTACCAGCAGCAGCTAAGGCCACAAATTCAGATTCCATGGTTGAACTGGTAATGCAAGTTTGCTTCTTGGATGCCCAAGAAATCGCACCTCCACCAAGTAGGAATACCCAGCCACTAGTAGACGAATTGTCCTCAGTGTTACTGATCCAACTTGCATCAGTGTACCCTTCTAGTACAGAAGGATAACCAGTATATGAGAGACTATAATCCATAGTTTTCTTCAAATACTTCAGTACCCTCTGAATTGCTTGCCAATGATGAGCACTAGGATTACTAGTATATCTGCTCAATTTTCCCACAGCAAATGCAATATCAGGCCTAGTACAAGTCATGGCATACATTAAGCAGCCAATCACCCTAGAATACTCAAGTTGAGATACAGCCTTACCAGTATTAGGCAAGAGCTTCTCACTTGTATCCATAGGAGTACTCACTGGAGTACAATCAAAGTAATTAAATTTCCTCAACACCTTCTCAATGTAATGAGACTGAGAGATAGAAATTTTGTTACTTTCATGTTTAATCCTTATTCCAAGGATAACATCAGCCTCCCCCATATCCTTCATGGAGAACCTTGATGACAAAAATTCCTTTGTGAGGTCAACCTGACTTTGGTCAGTGCCAAAGATCAACATGTCATCAACATATAGACAAATGATGACTCCTTTACCAGATTCATCAAATTTTCTATATACACATTTGTCAGACTGGTTAAGTGAATAACCACTAGACAAAACCACTTCATCAAATTTTTGATGCCATTGCTTAGGTGCCTGTTTTAGTCCATATAAGGACTTAATCAGTTTACACACCTTGTTTTCATTGCCAGGCAAGATGAAGCCTTGAGGTTGGTTCATATAAACCTCCTCATCCAATTCTCCATTTAAGAAAGCTGTCTTCACATCCATCTGATGAATAATCAGATTGTGAATTGATGCCAAAGCAATCAGCAATCTTATGGTACTGATACGAGCCACATGGGCATAAGTATCAAAATAGTCTATCCCTGACTTTTGTTTAAAGCCTTGAATGACTAGTCTAGCCTTGAACTTTTCAACAGTTCCATCTACCTTCATTTTCTTTTTGAAAATCCATTTGCAACCCAAAGGTCTGCAACCAGGTGGTAGATCAGTCAACACCCAAGTGTTGTTGCCCATGATGGAGTCCATCTCATCATTTATTGCTTCTTTCCAGAAAGCAACATCCTGGGACTTCATTGCTTCATCAAATGTTTTGGGATCATCCTCAACATTAAAGCAATAGGAATGTTGGTCAGAGACCTCATCCCTTGTTCCTTCAATTAAGTACAATTGAAACTCAGGTCCAAATGATTTTGGAGTCCTGATCCTAGTGCTCCTTCTGAGCTCAGGTTCAGGTTGTTGTTCCACAACCTCATCAGGGACCTCATCAGGGGTTTCTGATACACCAACATCATTAGTTCCATTAGGAATCCTCTGACTTGGTCTAGGGACTGATGAGAATCTATTCTCATCAAAATTTGCATCCCTTGATTCAATTATAGAGTTAATTGAAACAGACTCATTAGGTTCAATAACATAGAACCTATAAGCCTTGGAATGCTCAGCATATCCAACAAAGATGCACTCAATGCCTCTTTCACCCAAAGTTTTCAATTTTGGATCAGGGAGTCTTACAACAGCCCTACAACCCCAAACCTTGAGATAATTCAAGTTGGGTTTCCTTTTAGTCCAGAGTTCATAAGGGGTTGTCTTTTTCCTTTTGTTGGGAACCCTATTTAATAAATAGCAAGCTGTTAACATAGCTTCACCCCAGAACCCTTGACTCAGTCCAGAATAGGACAACATGGAATTAACCATCTCCTTTAGCACTCGGTTTTTCCTTTCAGAAATTCCATTTTGCTGAGGAGTATAGGGGGCAGTCGTTTCATGGATTATACCAACAGACTGAAAATACAGAGTATCCATGTACTCACCTCCCCTATCAGTCCTTAATCTCTTGATTAGGGACTCTTGTTGCAATTCAACTTCAGTTTTAAATACTTTAAATTTATCTAATGCTTCATCCTTAGTATGTAATAGGTAAACATAACAATACCTAGAAGCATCATCAATAAAAGTCACAAAGTATTTCTTATTCCCTAAAGAGGGAGTAGCATGTAGATCACATAAGTCACTATGTATAAGTTCCAACACATTAGTCTCACGTTTTACATCTTTAAATGGTTTCTTAGTTATCTTGTTCATCATACAAGTATTACACCTTTTAGTGTCCATGTCAAATGTTGGGATTAACCCATCCTTAGACATATCTTGCATTCTTTTAAAGTGTACATGGCCAAGTCTAGCATGCCAAAGGGTTGAGTCATATAAACTAGATGTCGACATAAAAGCAGAATCAACCACATCATGAACAATGTTAAGTCTAAACATGTGATTACATAAATAACCAAAACCAATAAATACACCATTTTTAGACAAAACAAATTTATTAGATTCAATTACTTGTTTATAACCACAATTATTCAAAATACTACTAGAAACCAAGTTTTTCCTAATATCAGGAACATGTAAAACATTTAATAAAGTAACAATCTTTCCAGAACTAAACTTCAACTCAACACTTCCTCTTCCATGCACCAGGGCTGTTGACTCATTTCTCATATGAAGAATAGAACCATCATTCATTGACTCGTAGGTCTTGAACCAGCTTCTATCTTTACACACATGGACTGTTGCTCCAGAGTCAACCCACCACGCAACATCATCATCCTGCACAAAGAATAATTCAGATATATATGTAACATAATAAATCCAAAAGGACTTATTAAATATATTCTGACCTTTCAGGGAATTGGAGTTACCATTCCCAGATCCACTCGTGCCTGATCCATTGGCTTTATTGCCAATCTTAACACCTTTACAATCCTTCCTGAAGTGTCCAGTTTTACCACACTTCCAACAAGTAGCTTTAGACTTCTTGTTAGGATCAGTTTTGGTGTTATCCTGATGCTTACGCTTGCCCTTGTTGTCATTGTACTTGGAGGAGTTGTTATGCTCCACCATATTGACAACTGATGGACCAGCAGCAGTGTTGCTCTTTGGCTTGTCACTTTCATGCGATTTGAGTGATTCCTCAATTCGCAAATGACTGCCCAACTCAACCAGAGTTAACTCCTCCTTCTTATGCTTAAGCATATGCTTGAAATCTTTCCAAGAAGGAGGTAGTTTATCGATGATACAAGAGACTGAAATAGCCTCATCCATGTTCATCTTGTGTTGAGTGAAACGACCAAGTATACTAAGAAGTTCATTGTATTGTTCCATGACAGGTCTAGAATCGACCATTTTGTAATTGTTAAAATTACTTACAAGGAACTTCTTACTTGATGCATCCTCAGCCATGTATTTGGCTTCCAAGGAATCCCACAGTTCTAGAGAAGATTCCACATTCTGATATATATCAAATAAAGTATTAGACATACCATTGAGGATTAAACCTCTGCAGACATAGTTATCATTCTCCCACTTGCTCCTATTCCTCATCTGCTCCATAGTTGCATCATCCCCATAATCCAGAGGAATTGGTGTGGTCAGAACATACGCCACATTCATGCTAGTCAACAAGAACTTCATCTTCTTCTGCCATCTTCTGAAATCGACACCTTCAAACTTTTCCAACTTGGAAAAGTCAGCCGCCATATGTCTCATAGCAGCAACCATTGATTATCATAGTAATAGTTTCTATTGATTGTTAGTTTTAGTTGTGTTGTGCAATCCCAGATCAGGGTAAAGATAATCAAACAAGGTACCGGATATTCACTTGAAATCGTGGTATCACTTTCCAATAGAAACTATTCGACCCTATGCCTGGGTTACACGATTATCTCTATGGGATATGACCAAGTGAAGTTCTTGTTCTAGGCACAGATTAAGAACTGATCGTATTTAGTGTTTAGGGTTTTCTGTTCTATCCTTCATGCCATGTGATGATCTCTATTTATAGTAGAGATATACTCAAACCCTAGCCCATGTAACTATGTATAATTAATCGGCCCATTAATTATAATAGTTTCCATAATTGTAGGAGTCGGTGGTTATAACCAGCAGCAGAGTCTGATGCCTAGCAGCATAATAAATTGTGCTAGCAGCAGAGTCTATCGCCCATCTGATCAGCAGCAGAGTTATTGTACTTGCAGTAGGAACAATAACACTAGCAGCAGAGTTGTTCTGCATCATCAGCAATAAAGCTAGCAGTAGAAACAGATAAAGCTAGCAGTAGCAATGAAGCTAGCAGCAGCATCATTAAAGCTAGCAGCAGGAATGACAATGCTAGCAGCAGGAACAGATAATGCTAGAAGCAGAATCAACTGCATCAGCAGCATTGTCATTTACACTATCAAACCACTTCAATTGAGTCAGGGCAAACATTGACCTGATGGGTGTACACTCCGTACCTCCAAACCCATTACCAGGTGTGAATTAATCCCTCAAGTGCACTAAATTTTCCAACACCAATAACTCTCAAATGTTCAAGTGATGGTGGTTTGTTATATAGAATTTCATAGGGGCTTTTATTATCAATGACTCTTGAGGGCAGTCTATTTATCAAGTAGGTGGAGTTGAGTATACAATAACCCCATAGGTGTAAGGGAAATTTTGCCTGAAAGTACAATGCTCTTGCCATCTCTAAAAGTTGTCTGTGTTTCCTCTCTACCCTGGCATTTTGTTGTGGGGTATATGGACCTGAGGTTTTGTGAATACTGCCTTTTGATTGAAGGTAGGTGTTGAATGAATCATTTAGAAACTCTGTCCCATTATCTGTTCTGATCTGGTTGATGTTAGTATTGAATTATGTTTGAACATAAGTATGGAATGACTGAAAGGTGGTTGAAACATGATGTTTAGAAGGGAGTAAGTATATCCATATAGCTCTAGAAAAATCTTCAACAATTGTTAAGAAGTATTTACATTTATTGATTGTGGGTTGTTTGTATGGACCCCAAACATCCATATGTACAAGCTCAAACAGAGATGAAGTACTAGAAACACTAGAATGAAAGGGTAAAACATGTTGTTTAGCTAAAGGACATATACTACAAGTTGATTCTGAAGTACACTTTGGTAGAGAGGAGAGGGCTTTGATCTTATGAATGACTTGAAAAGAGGGGTGTCCCAATCTAGCATGCCACAGTTGTGAGGAGCTGAAGTTGGAAAGTATGGTTGATGTAGAAGGTGTTGGTAATGAGTTGAGTGTGTAGAGTCCACCATGAAGAGATCCTTTTGTTACAGAGCCATCATGGCCCTGAAATGTACAATGTTTGTGAGTAAAGATAATAGATGAATGAGTGGTTGAGGTGAGTCTGCTGATAGATATGAGGTTGTAGGTGAATGTTGGGATGTAAAGTACTCCTATAAGTGTGAGGTGAGGTGATACTGTGACTGAACCCACTCTGTCAACCTTAATTTGATGTCCATTAGGTAAGTTAACAAGGATTGTGTGAGTGAGTGTATAAATGTTGTGCATTTTGTTAAGTGATATGCAAATATGGTCAGTTGCCCCACTGTCTATTATCCAAACATCTAGAAATCCTGATAAAAAGAAGCAATGAAGGAGAGTGTACCTGACATGTGTGGTAAAGTACCAGCTGTGAACTCCTGTGGATTGTGTTGAAGCATGATGAGTAATTGGTTCAATTGGTTTGGTAGTTGATCCATCCTTGAGTGCACAAAAGAATCAGCAGAACTGGTGGAAGGAGTGTTTGGGTCAGCATAGTTTGGCAGTGCTTCATTGTTGTCCTGACCATCCTTGGTGTTGACTGCATTCACTCTTGAGGTTGTGTTGTTTCTCTTAGATTGAGGCACATATTTGTTGTGAAGAGGGTGTCCTATTGGGTAACCAACAAGTTTATAACATTCTGACCCATAGTGACCTTCTTTGTTGCAGTTGGTACAATAGATTCCTTTCCTGAATGGGCTTCTCTTTACTGTGTTGTTTGAGGTGGTTTGGTTACTCCTGTTGTTGGTGTGATGAGGCCTATGATTGGTGGATGTGCTCAGAGCAGTTGGAATGGTGATGGTGGGTTTGGGTACCTCTCTTTGGAGTTCTTCTTGTCTTAGCATACTGTAGGCTTTGGAGACCAAAGGCAATGGTTGAATTAACAAGATCTATCCTCTAACATTTGTGTAACTTTCATCCAACCCCATCAGAAACTGCATTAACCTTTTCCTCTGATCTCTTTCTCCATTTGACCTTCTATTCTCACAGTCACAAGGACAAACACAAGCATAAGGAGCTTCTAATGCATCTAATTCATCCCATAAGCCCTTCAATTTGTGATAGTACAATTCAATGGTGGTATTTCCTTGTTTCAGATTCACAATATCATTTGAGACTTTGTAAATTCTATGACCATCTAACTGTGAATAGTGTTCATTGAGTTCTTTCCATAAAGCACTTGCAGAATTAACAAAACTCAAATTGTTGCCTATTTGCTCAGAAACAGTGTTCAAGATCCAAGATATTACCATGTCATTTGCTCTTTCCCAGAGTGATCTCAGAGGTGATGTAGTAGCAGGCTCATCATATTCTCCATTAACCAGTTTCAGCTTGTTCCTTGCATTCAGTGCAATCATCATTGATCTTTTCCAAGTACTGTAATTCTCAGATCCAGTCAATTTCTTTGAGATAAGAATGAGTCCAGGATGATCATTTTGGTGAAAATACAATGGATGATGAATTGAGTTCACATCATCAGTGTTTGGTGTAGAAGATGATGAGTTTATGTTAGTTATGGATGTAGTCAAGGATATTTGATGATCTTGGTGATGAAACAGTTGAATTTGATTGATTTATGATTTTGGAGGGAAAATTGGTTATGGTGCATTTTGAATGATTCTTGATGATTTTGATTAAATTGATTGATTATGATGATGGAAAGATGATGATTATGATTATTATGATTGATTGTGGTGAAATTTGGATGATTTTGATCAGTTTTGGTGGTTTATGGTAGTGTTTGTGGTGGTTTATGGTGGTCAAAGTTTGTTGGATGATGGTCAAAGTTTGTTACAGTGACCGGAGTTTGTTATTGACGGTGGTGCACCATCAGAGAGCAGGATATTGCTCTGATACCATGTTGAGAAATGTAAAGTGAGATTGAGTGAATGAAGAAATGGGAAAATCTTTCATTACTGAGTTATTGTAAATACAAAGCTATATATAGACTTCACTACCAATCATATCTAAGCTAGTTGTACTGTACAAGTCATAAGCTACTATTTACATCCTATTACAATTGATATGGCATTTATCAATCAACAACTTCATCTTTGGTGGTGTTGCAAGCCTCTGTATACTCTGCACTTGAGCTGTGTTTGGATCCAGTTCTTGTGTTGATGTAGAAGGAGTGTTTGGCACTGCAGCTTGTCTTCCATTAAATCATCTATTCCATAACATGCCATTTTAACTGTACATTTACATATCAAATCAAAGGAGAATGTTACCTCACTTGACAATGGGAACTAGAACCAGGAACTCGAAAATTACTACTCGAATATCTTCCTACTGCTGCTTGCTTATTTGTGTCTTTTGTATATTTCTCAATGATACGAACATGTGATATTTAAGGGTGTTAGGCTCTAAAATCTCGTGAGAATCCCGACTTTTGTGTTCCAGTAACAATGAGCTTAACCGAACTGGTTCACAGCAATAGGAATAGAAGAGTACATGAGAAAGTGTTTTGAGTGTGTTAGGGTGTCAACAACCCCTATTTTTATTGTTTTGGATCTCACCCACTTCCTATATTCTGATACCAAACAGGATATAAAAAGAATCATAATCTTTAACTTTCTTTTTTGTAACAACATAATATTTTTATGTAACCAATTCTTGACATAACACAAAATTCTTGTTAGGCTCCCTTAATATTTAAACTTGACACCTACGACGAAAATTCTATACTGCTACATTTCAAAATCATTAGTTATAATCTTGTGCTCCAAAGATGTGGTTTTCAGATACATATTCACTTTTTGAAAGTTTGTTGGGCTACTTTATATCATAAATATTGATACAAGAAACAAACTTTCACAAACAAGAATTCAATGATATTTGGTTGATGCGGAGGGGCTGCCAGCTCTATGATTTCTTTCATGGCTTGGGAATGTTAAGTCATATAAATATGAGATATCATGTGGGCATAAATATCAAGGAAAATGACCACCAGGTATTCTGTTCGCAATATATTAAGAATTGAAGTATCAATTTTATAATCAAAGATTCTCATGTTTAATCTTTTTAAGAGAACTACAACTGTTTTGATGTCCACAAATTTTTATTATTACTTAGAGAAATATTTGTATATGCTTTTTACACTAATGTAAGTATTACGAGATATAATTAAGGAGGTTCCTAATTGTGGATCTATAAAAGTTGTTAAGACACGGGTCCAGCATGTTTGATTTTTTGGTTCTTTTCAGTTAAGTTGTACTAATTGTGTGTGACAAGTTGTTGAAACACAAATGCAGTGTGTATCATGTTTCAATTTTTGTAAGTTTGTAGTAACATTTATTATGAGTGATTTTGCATCCTAATACCGGCCAGGACGGATCACAAACCTTATAACCATTGCTATAAATCATTCATTAACTCGGGACTTTCGGTTAAACTTCTAATCAAGCAAAGCTATTTTGATTTTTGAGTTTGATGAATTTTGTCATTGTACTTCTTATACCATACACATATGAAGCACGTATATGAAAAAGGTATACGATTGCAATAACAAACCATGTTTTTTATGTTTCGTCACAGGCTTCTCTTTAATTATATACATGTTTGTTAGTGCCACTATTGCTCCCTCAGCAGTTCCAGACAAGCATATCCAAGCAGTTAGAGGGAGCTCAGCTAGACTTAGTATAATTGCCTACACATCAAAAGCACCTCTGATGGAATGACTAAGATCTTCCACATTGTTTACATCGTTACTGTTAGTTCTTCCTTTTGTAACTCTAACATCGGGCCTTAGCGTCGGTGCTCCTCCAACTGTTGTAATTGTTCCATCAACTTTGGCCTGGCTACGGATACTCTTTATGTTCATCACCTCAAGCCTGAGTCAACCAAAATCGCCAACTTATTAAAGTTAATTCTAAGAAACTTATATAATTAATCTTTAGTTCCATTGGTAATATATATATATATATATATATATATATATATATATATATATATATATATATACTAGACTTCGAAGCCCGCCCGATGGGCGGGCATGACTTGTAATTATAATTTTGATGGTGTTAGTTAACGTAAAATTAGTTTTAACGATGCCGATTTTTATGTGGAACTTCTCCAACTAAGGAATATTGAAACCAAATACTTATTCTAAACTTATAAGAAGTTCATAAAATTAATGGATGAATGCATTTAACTGCAATGCATATGACTTATGACTTCTCCAACTAAGGAATATTGAAACCAAAGACTTATTCTAAACCAATACGGTGAAAATTTCAAAAAGAAACACATGCAAGTGTATATTAACATATGATTGATGTTTGGCTTAATATGTATATAAGTGTAGAAATTTACTATTATTAATATAGTACACTGTACCAATTTGGCGCATCGAACCCGAACGATCCGTAATGAGCCTTGCTCTCCTCCCGTACCAATTTTAGAAAATGTAATGATCCGAGATCATGTTCCGTGTTCCATGTGACTAATATACTCACATTGTCTTAATTAAATATATATAACATACCATGAAAAAAACATAACTATTGTTGCAGTTTCCAAGTGATGCAAAGATGCCCAATTAGAAGCAATAGCACAATTAGAATGGGAGTACTACATGCAATTTTAACTTCAAAGTAAACGTGTTAACCTCAAGTTCTCCACCCGATTCATACCATAACGAACCGCATTCACAACACATTCAAATATTGCGTAGTACGCAACTTTACTTGTGCGAATAACCCAATTATGTAATTGTCTTGGCTAATATCTCTACCCATTTCACAAAGTTGTAGAAAATGATAGATTAGTTGATTTGCAACTATAAATAAGCCATCAAATAAATGATAGTTGTAAGTAATAAAAAGTCAGATTCAATGTTATGCTAAATCACTGGATAAGACACTTTCATTGTGTGCATAGTTGATGAAAAGAAATGATAAAAGATGAAAATGGTATTCATATTACCTCATCCATCACCAGCATTGTACAATTATCAAGTTTTCAAATTTGTTATTTGGTTAGATCAACAATTCTTCTAGGAGTGCCAAAAAGCAAATGTACAGGTTGATATAGCCGCATAATATCATCCTTCGAACTCGTTCCTCTAGTGGTGACCATCACTTGAATGTTTATAGCAACCAGATGCTTTGCTCAAAATGAGTATTGTGCCTGTAGACCAACTAACAAATGTGGGCTCTTATAAATGTAGGCATTATATGTTAGTTGGTCTACAACCATAATGCCATATAAATAGTATGAATAATTGAGTTTGCGAAAACTGTGACATTAGTTATACATATACAATATAACTTTTTTAAAATTTACATAGTTATAGAATATATGTTTCTTAAAAATACGTACCAACACAATCATGCTCATGATACTCATAGTGTGTGTCTAAAATACGGGATAATGGCTCATAAATGAAGCAAATAAAGTTGTCATCTATCTGTTCAACTCTAATCACTTCGGTCCCTTTATAAAAGGAAATTTTTTAACTGTGTGGTAATAGCGGTAACCTTCCACCATTTTCTGCCACTCCAAAGTTAGAGATAATATAACATTGACCCTCTTGCAAGAGTGGCTCAAATTTAAACATCAACTCCTTCTTGATGTAAATTTGGATTCGGTTGGACTGTTTGGTTGTTTGTGAAAATTAATGTGGTTAATAGACATGTATGCATATATATTATTAGTAAATAAATTAAAATTACCTCTTCATCCTGAAAAACACAATCAACACTGTATTGGTCGTGTTCTTCATTATAGTGGTGTTTTTTGGCCGAGTCTTGACTGTTGTCATAGACTTTCTCCCTGGAGTGTCACTTTCAAACATGGGTATATTCATCACAGTGGCTTTCTTCTAGTGAGGATTAACTACAATGCATATGACTTCTCCAACTAAGGAATATTGAAACCAAAGACTTATTTTGAACCAATACGGTGAAAATTTCAAAAAGAAACACATGCAAGTGTATATAATTATCATTGACATATTTTATGTTATTTGCTAGTCACTAACCCGTTTAACCCATTCAAGACCAATGTGATATTTAACCTTTTACCTTAATTTTATTACTCATACATGTTTAACCCATTAATGATTAATATAAGAAAACGTTATATGCAAGTCACTAACCATCTCTCCAAAGTTAGGAAGCATGCCTTGCCATTCGGGGATTGCATTTGCACGCTCCACATATGCTGCATTAGTTCTGGTACTTAATATCATGGCTGTGATTATATATTGTTACTGTATTTTCCTCCGGCTAATGTTAAAGCTACAGATTATATGTGAACATTAAATTAATAAGCGGAAAAGTTACCAAAGCTGAAACAGGCATATCATTTCGTAATTAGATACTAAAGTCTTTTTTGGTTATCTTAATTATATTAGACACTTGATGAAACCGAAAAAGTGTATAACAAAAAGAAGAAGAAAAACCCTTACCATAAACTCGGAGTGTTAAGACCAATTCCATTATAGTTGTAGAACTTAACATTTGCTGGAAATTTGTCTAAAGATAAGATCTATCGTGTTTTATTAGCCTATTGCAATACTTCTTTATTGAACATTGTATGAATTTGTGTGTGGTTCATATAAACAAATATAACACTTTAATAGAAACTTACCAACGATCCATCTTATTTTATTTATTAAAAATTACCCATTTTGACCACTTCTAAAATTTCCCGACAATCCATCTTGCTACTTCTACTTCACATGTGTAATGAAGTCACTTAAAAGTATGGACCATGAAGTGTCATCATCGATCACGTTAAAGTCCCTAGTTGAATTAGCATTAGGCAATGCTGTTTTCTCCTCAGTGAAACACATCTAATTAGCCTTGGCCCTCATGAATCATGATCAACTAAGTCACTCTAACTTCAAATTGCATTAAATTTATAAAAAAGGTACATACATTCACAAAATAATCATGGAAATGGAGTCTAAGGAGGGAAGCTCCCATGCGCTTCTCCCTTGACACAACAGATCGAACCACTGAGCCAACCGCCTAAAAAACACTCGGGCAACTTCTCGAGTAGAAGTCGTGTGTGAGCTGACCCGATCATCTTTGTTCAAGGTATGTCATACATTTTGACCAATATAAGCCTCTAAAACTTCTCTCATCTTAGTAAGAACCATTGATGAGATTTCTTCGGTGCAAAACTGTTTCGCATGACCTTTGTATGTCACCGCAATTTTTCTATGACCTTAAAAGGCCACAGCTTCATGCCGTCCTGCACTTCAGCATCACTGAATCCCTGCCTATAAGCCTCTTTTCATTTGGAACTCAAAAACATAATCAACCATATTATAAGATATATGAAAATACCATTAAAGATTAAATCATGAAAACCTAATAACTTACCAAAAACAGTATTTGTGGGGTTCCTTGGAATTTGATTATTGGCACCATCAACAATGAGACGTTTCTTATCATTTAAACGCAACCATCTGAGCACCATGAATCCATGCCTTGACTGGTCTGGAATTCGTAGAGGTATCACCCATTATTAAAAGACTCTAAGCTTAATCAATAAAAACTAACTGTAACAGTTACCTGATTAAAGCGGTTCTATATTGAGATGCAACCTTTTAAAGAGTTTGGATCAGGGGTTCCCGCGAAGAAGTAACATCTTAAGAATCAACAATATCCTTCTGGTAGATTTTTTATGACCTCTTCTCACCTGCACGTATGATCCATTAATACTTTTTCCAGTTCATACAACAATCATAAGTTGAAGTTCACGGTAAATAATACTTACAGCCATTACAGCTTCATTGACAAGATTTCTTATATCTGCTCCAGAATACCTGGCAGTACGAAACACCAGCTACAAACGATAAACTATTAGGACCAAGTCAAATCATGATTTAAGTTGATAACGGCAAAGTTAACTAAAAAACTGAATTTCCAAAGTATCATCTTTTCAAACTCGACATCTTCAGCAAGCTGCTTCCCAGTACTGTGTACACCAAAAATTTATACTCTCTACTTTGAATCTGGTAAACCAATGTACAATTGGCGATCAATACATCCAGCTTGAACAAATTCTAAATCCAATTCATCTGGTATATTTGTAGCACAGATGTATATGACAGCTTGTCTTAATGAAAATCGATCAACACCAGTTTTCTCTTTTCTGAATTTTACAAAAATTATATATAAAAAACTCTTTCAAACAAAACTTTGTAAGATACTTTTGTGTTAGATACTAACTCATCAATCTCATCTACAAATATAAAAGCAGGAGCCTGCACAACATCATATTTCAAGTTGTCTAGAAGTCAAAAACTACTCTCTTGGTTACGTACCTTATACTCTCTGTATTGCCGTCTTTTTACACCTTTTGCAACCAAGCTGTTGTCCAAAGCAATTCATCCTGAATAGGTAAAACTAACCCGTTAACAAAAATGCTTGGAGCCATTCATTTAGACAATCATTCAGCTTGTTCTACACGTTACAGAAAACGAATCAAAGAGTTTAAGAAGATAGGCACCTGATAACCATTGTTGTCACAGTAAAATGGGCAAATGGCAAAGTACAAAGAATCACCATATGCACCTTTGTATGTGTCAGCAAAATGGAAGACCTAAAACGAAAGTAAGTAAATAGAGGTAAAATGTCAATAAAATTGCTTTTGAGAAGAGTTAAAGTTAACAATAAAACTGAAACATATTTGGAAACTTAATATATGTGATTTGTTTCAGATAATAAAAGATTTAAAGCACATGCGTATTTTCATCAAAACTGTTTTATCAGGTTTACAAATAAGCAAAAGCATAATATATAAGCACTTAAGTTGGACGCAATCTACTAATTACACTATCTAATAGTACTACTTATAAATTCAAAAACATAATTATTAGAGGGGTGTTTGTGTTAGTTTATTTATCCAGCTTATTTTTATATTATCAAAAATGAAAATAAACTGAACTTATATATAAAAATAAAAATAAGAGGGGTGTTTGGGAAGACTTTTCTCCTGTTTGTTTTTGTAGTATACATGGGTTTTGGACTACAAACATCATAACACATACATATTAAACCACAAGTAGTTTCAATGCTTCATTCAAATGTGTATTAACTGGTCAAAGCTCCTAGCTAGTTCATGGAAAGTAAAGCTTTTAAATTTCAAGCTATTGTGGCCAAAATATAGATGACTTAGTTCGAAATTATGTTCAGACTAAAGCATCGTTAGTCGCACGGAGCATGACATCAACTCACAGACATAAACATGAAACAAATAGTGTAACATTATGTTTTCATATTATAAAAAATAACAGGGCAATAACTGTATTTTTAACAGCATTTACTTTAAGTTACACATCAGGTAAGGGTCGGTCGCCCAGCAGAACCAATCTAATTTGGATTTACTTTACCTAAGTGAATTACCACAAAAATGAAAGAGCAATTACATTATCCAAACTCCAAAGAGTGATGTGTGTTATCACAGGAATAGTAGTGACAAGAATGTATTTTACATTGTTACAAATTCAAGTTTTGTAGAAAGTAGTTTATCTAACAACAATGGTGTAAATGCTTTTTAATCAATTCCGATAATTTTTTGACAGGAGTTAGTGTGTGTTTTATCACAGGAATCTTCGGTTTATGGCAGATCTATACACCCAACACTTATCAATTTTTATTTGTGAATAACTAACATATCATGAACTATAACAGAATGTGATGAGTGACAAAAATAGTATCCATCGAGAAGTGGCTAATGACTTTATACATTACACTCACTGAATGCATCGAATAAGAATTGTTTCAGGGACTCAGAAAGTGGCCTGGCTATAAAGTCTCTAGATCCTATAGTTTCCTCAGCATATATTCGTAAACACTCACCATACATGAACTCCCGATTACCTTCTGACCGGCCATCTCATCCATCCTGCACCCAACGATATGAAAAAGAATAACAAACTTGACAATAAACATATAAAAAAAGCATAACTTCCCCTATATATGGCATTAGCGTACCTCCCTCTTCTTGTATTTAGCTTGACCATTTGATCAGCTAAAACCTCCTGCAGAACAGGAAAAGTGGTCAGATAGGCCAAGTGTTCTTTTTATATAAGAATATCCTAAGATAAATGGTTTACTAACATTAAGTTGTACATGCAAGTTTCGTTTTTTAAATTTCTCCAAAACTAACGGCCGCACGTCAATAACGAACCTTGCAAACAAATTACTAAAAAAGGTCCTGAGCTTTTCTGCAAGTTCATTTATGGCTTTATAAGCAGCCTCCTGAACTTTAAGGTAACATCTTTTTTGATCATTCCCTTAAGGATATCCACTAATGACCATACCTCAATCTTGTAAGTAACGTATAAGAAGAAGAGTAAACAAA
Organism: Artemisia tridentata subsp. tridentata; assembly: GCA_021014915.2. Lineage (NCBI taxonomy): Eukaryota > Viridiplantae > Streptophyta > Magnoliopsida > Asterales > Asteraceae > Artemisia > Artemisia tridentata. Next base: position 68,224,581 of record CP139506.1, read on the forward strand.
TATAACAGATGGAAGACAGAGATCAACATAAGTGGTAGCTTTCACTTGGCTAACATTCCTAGATATCCAGTAACTATTCATAAGCAACTAAAGTCATTTAAAATAGTTGAGTAATTTCAAACAAAGAGGAAAATAGCTTACCAACTGCGTAATGCAAATATTAGGGTTCTGAGTTAAAAAAATAAAAAAATAAAATAAACGATATAATGAATCGGGAAATAATTAAGAAATAAATATTGAGTTTGAAGATAGTACCCAAAAGTATAATGATTTCTCGTTTCCATTGGGCTCGTTAGTGGATAACGAAGTTACAGAAACTTCTGTTAATGATGTCACGCATGCCGCTTCAGCTGAAGGTTTATATAATCCTCCTGATTCTGACAATCTCTTAGAACAGTTTAATATGGAAGAAAAGGAGGAGGATGGCAACATCGGTGTTGATTTTGCTGCTACAGCTATTAATGAAAACGAAGGCATGCAAGGAAATGCAAGGTCTCTCATACCCTATTCATTATATTTTCATAGTCTAAAAATGTCTCTCAATCCCATGATGGATGGTAATATGCAGGCTGAAGAGGTGGAAAAAGCAGAGCATATGGTACACATATTAATTTAAATGTTAAGGACATTACTGATAATGGCAATCCTCGCTCTGTGCAAGAAATGGAAGAGATTATAAGTTCTATTTACTTGCTTTACAACAATTGTTTTGACTTTTGAGATGGCAAAACGGATGGGTCACCCAGTCTGAGTAATGGTTCAAAATTGATTATAGGACATATATAATAACTAAATATCACCACAAGTCCCGATAAGACTATCCATACGACATAGAGATCTTTACTGTTGATACTTAAGATGAGCTTTTGAAATTATTTAACCAATTCTTGCCATAATTCCTATAGAGCTTAATGCAATAAGTATGTTGCGTAGCAGATCAGAATAAAACGCAAATACCTCATGTGAAACCATTGTAAAAGTGGCAATTGGAGAAACATCTAGGAGAAACTTTTAAACTTCCACAGACATACTTGCATTCTTTTGTGCTCGCTCAGCCGAGTCTACTACTTTTGGATAAGTCTTTAACATCTTTAAGTTAGTAAATGGTGAAGTCTGGTCTGAAATTAGTTCCACAGAAGAAGTAAGAATCTGCATAAAAATCACAAAAGTCAGATGTACATATAAAAAGTGAAAGGATTAATACATAAAGCATATCTCCACCAAAGTGATTGTTGATAGAAAAAAGAAGAAACTCCACACAGTTTGCAACATATTAGTAAAGGTGAAGTAACACTACACCTAGAATTGTGTTTGGTATGTATGGATCTAAATAAATACAGCGTGACCAAAAAAAAAATCAAAAATCGTATTCACCTTGAATTCCGGCACTGCTTGGTGGTACACGGTCACTCCCCATATTTGGGCAATTTGATTGTCAAGAGTAGCAGAATCGTATCGTGCATTGGATAGTGTCGAAGTTGACTGAACATTAGTTGAAGACACTGGTCGTTGATCCCCAACTTTATTATTTGCAGAGCTACAAACAATGTCCTTATTTGTAGACGTTCTTCAGCAGTGAACTTTTCTGTTCGACCAGTAGGAGTTGTACATATGTAAATCCATTGACAGATCATTGTGCAAACTACTGGCAGCCTCCCACCGAATTGTGTATCATGGTTATATATTGGCTGCAACATGAAGAAATTAATAAGAATTAAAAGTACTGGAAACATATATAAGACTGAAAAGTAAAACAAATGTGTACTTACATGTATATTGGGCTATTTGATTGTCAAGAGTAGCAGAATCGTATCGTGCATTGGATAGTGTCGAATTTCACTGAACATTAGTTGAAGACAATGGTCGTTGATCCCCAACTTTACTATTTGCAGAGCTACAGACAATGGCCTTATTTGTAGACGTATCACTCGTAGACCTAAAGAATATTCCCTCATGCGATGGCAATGGTTTTTGAACATCACTTGATTGGGCACTTTTATGACTTCACTGGAATCCACAGCATGAGATGCACCAATACATAAAACTGATCAGTTTCATAAGGCAAAGCCAAACACCCCCAAAGGCCCTAAGATTTACAAAAAAGGGTGTTATTGTACCAGCACTTGATTACCTTCTCATATCTCTTTGAAGCCATCTTGTAATTTTGTTTCCTGAAATGTTATTCCCTTCTTCTTTCTTTCTCCCACAAGTTTCGATCTTTTCTGGTGTAGTTAGGTCCCATGAGTCTTTTTCTTATAAGTAGCAACCGTTCAAGATAAATAAACAGGTCAAGACTTTGCATGCATATACCTTTTCAAATACTCAGATTAAAAAAATAAGAACATTGAAGCAAAATGGAAACTTGAGTAGTTAATTTCCAGCATCAAATTTATTTATTTAAATGAGAATGATTCAACTAATAGGATTATAAAAGTAAATGTATGTGACTAAGAATTGTTCAAAAAGAGAACTACGTGACTAAGAATGTAATTTTATTTGAGATTTTACTTACATTCACATCTGAGGAACTATCTTCGTAATTCTCCCAGGCGAGTCTTGAAGTACGTTATGTCCAGAGCTCGTACTCTGAACAGGTTGTGGGTGAACTTCAACCTCCGTGCCAGCATTAGCAACAATGGTTGGTTTAGTTGCTGGATTGTCACTTGAGCAAGAACTTGAAGCAACTGGCATAGGTACATGTTTTTCAGCCCCATCCACATCCTCAAAATTCTCTTCAAAGTCATAATCAATTAACCGACATTAGATAAATAAATAAACATAATTGAGCCATGAAGCCTTTGATAATCCGATGAAATTCAAGTATTCAACGCACTTGTAATGAAATGGTTTTCCAATAGTGCTTCCAATTCCCTCCCCTGCACAATAAAAACAATTAAGTAACACAATGTAGGCGTTAAGCTTTCCAATATCTGATGTTAATTAAGAACTGGAGTAAACACGAACCTGTGAAAAGTGCTAGAAAATTATACCCCGCTCTCCTAATCACAACATTCGTAAAAGCTGTAGATTACACATCATAATTTCCGTTGAACATGTTATATTCATTAATAAAAAAAGGAAACTAAATGCTACAACACTATAAGAAAAAAGTGTCGCTTTTGCAGCAATGCTTGGCTGCAAATAAGAAAAGGAGAAAGATAAGTTAGATACATTTTACAGCTGTCGATAGAATAGCAAACATACCAAGAAAGAAACATACTTTCTAAGTTCTGATCGTTCAACTGATAACTTTCTTGTTTTAACAAATTGTAGGAGTCCGGGTGGTGTAAGATTGTTTCCAGGTACTGATTGGGCAGCAGATTATTGTCCAGCAAATATGATACCATCAGCATTCGAAGCGCCTGCTGTAGTAGGATTGTATATATCACGTTCTACATGCTCAAAAACAACTGAAATTTAAGTAGATGCAAAATCAATATTTCACATTAGAAATAAGCATGAACGTTTGCAGTGACAAGTAAATTCATACCAATTATCTTGCCTCTTAAGTCACTGGGAGCCGCACGCATATTTGAACCCAATGCAAGTTGACTTACGCAATTTGCATTTTGACTTTGAACCTCTGGTTGTCTACTTCGCAAGGACTTATGGCTGTTGATATGAATTACATCCATTTAAGCATAGTACTTGTATTGAAAATTAACACATCAATAGAAACAATACAATAAGATGTTGATTCATTCATGTCATGTTAGTACCAATAAAGATTAAAATTAAGAACAATATGAGTAACTCGATGTTGATTCAGAGATCAATTTAAGTATGCAAGTATACACAAGAAACAATATAATGAAGAAAAAGCAAAACTTACTCTAATCTAGCCCTTTCATATGAGGCACCAACCACGCTAGAACCTTTCCTGGTCCTTGAGGCTAGCAGCTCCACCTCAAAAACAATAGCTGAACTGCAGTATTTGATGTCAATCAATAACCACATCACAGCCACACCTTGGGCAGTAACCTATAAATACAGCAAATCATTTTATTAAAAAAATGATTCAGATGAACAAAATAAGTTAGTATGAAAATGTATATACCTGGAAACTACCATCACCAATGCAAGAAATCACACGCTTATCTGTTGCAGCCTGTGCATAACCAAATGTAGCATCAACAGACCACCCAATCGACCCGTATTACTATCACGTAACGTTGGCAAAATCTGAGACAAGGTTTAGGACACAATCATCCATAGCAAGTAATTTTATTTTTAAAAACTATGCTAATATTTATTCCCTCTTTTTGCATCAAACTATGCTAATATTTACTCTCTTTTATCACGTAACGTTGGCAAAATCTGAGACAAGGTTTAGGACACAATCATCCATAGCAAGTAATTTTATTTTTAAAAACTATGCTAATATTTATTCCCTCTTTTTGCATCAAACTATGCTAATATTTATCGATTAATCTCAATATATACGATAAAACAAAAAAAATATTAAACATGTTTGCTATCAAAAATACCTGCAATAGGGGCAATAGGGTATCTGATTGATGTTCATCCTCTATTAGAATAAACAGCACCCATGCCCATCTTTTTGCTTTAAATTCCCACGTTTCCAAATCGAAAAAGATGTCAAAAGCATGGTGGTATAAGCTACAGTAATATATTGGTATATCAAGATGCTGAAAAAAAAAATATGATTTAGAGCTCCACATAATGATTGACCTTTCCCATAATTACATAATATTTACCTTTAGCCATGCAAGATTAGGTGTTATAAGATGATCGTCAATTCCAGAAGTATCACGATTATCAAAGCTTCACAATAACTTTGGCTCCAGTGATTTTTGGTTGGATGAAGAGTAGGGTTAGTTGGATTTAGGGTTGGTGTTCTTGATGTGATTTTGAATAAATCAGTATTATGATGATTAGGGTTTTTTCTCCTGTGGAAAAACATACGGTCTCTTTTTTTTAATGGGTAATATGTTTTTGAATAACCCTAAAGTATTAGTTTAGGTTTATAGATTTAGACTTGCAAGATATAATACAAAAAATGTGTTGGTCTAGTGGTTATCATGCTTGTTAATATTACAAACACCCTAGGTTCAATCCTTGCAAGTGGCAACAAAATTTTAAAAAAATCCGATTTTTTTAGTAAAATAGTTATTCCGAATTTAAGTGATAAATACTTGCAAAAGTGATAAAAAAACAAACGAAATAAATTATAAAAATACGAAATTAATTAAAAAAATGCAAATAAAATAAATTAAAAAAATTGCTTACATGGATAGAATGTGATGACATGGCTGATAATGAATTACATGGCATTGAGGTGGCATTGAGGTGGCATTTATGTGGCATTATCTACGTGTAACGCCTCCTGTTATATATAATGTAGAGATATATATATATATATATATATATATATATATAGGGGCACTTTCTGTTGGAATATGTGAACTATATATAAAATCATAAACACATATAATCATCAAGAACACGCAGCGGAATAGATCTACAAGAACATGTAATTAATTAAACATAAATAGATACGTACCTTAGTGATTCCTAGCAAGAACAAGGAATCCCTTCAACAAGAACAAGTTATATAAACCCTAATAGGGATTATATGTGGATCGAACTAATCTCCAAGATCACAAGCTAAAGTTAGCTTGTCACTCGTTCCTGTACACACGTAATAATAGCGTTTCAATGAGAAAAGCTAGGTTCTTGATCACCAATAAACCAAACACTTTATTGCTATACTTGATTCGCCAAATCCTAGTGGATTTAAAAGAGGGTCGAACAAGTGTAAGCAAGAGGAAGAGAAGAAGAAGAAGTTTGGCTTAGTTAGGGTTTCAAGATTAGAGAAAAACTAAAACACAATGAATTGTATTTATAGTGTTTCTTTTCTTTGTGCCCAAGCAAACCAAAACCGACCTTCCCCCTCCTAATGGATGGGTCGGCCGATCCTAGTATCCCTCAAGGGATTCTAGATCCTTCTTTCCTATTTTTCACAATTAGTCCTTTAACGGTCGTTAGTTAAAACCCCGTTAAGTACTAACCGTCGTTAAGTGTTTTATTGGTGAAATGAATAAATAAATATATGAAATATATTTAATTATTCATCATTGAAACTCTCACGTTATTGTGTGCAATCCCGAGCCTCGGGTTCGAAACCGGACATACGTATATTAATATTTATACATAAAACCTAACAGCTCCCACTTGGATAAACATTAATATAGTAATGACATGGGTCAGTCTAGCTTAACCTTCCCAATGCCCCCAGCTCGATCCGAGTTGTGGTTCTCCTGAAAAAACCACGTGATGATTTAATCATCATACTTATCCTTTTGTTACTAATACCGCGTTAATTTGGATATGGATTTTGGTCATTCCATAATTAACATTAGTTTCTCGTTTATACGTAATTGAACAAGATTACCAAACATCTGAACGTCTTCCAGATAGACTTTGGGCGTGGCCACGCAAACATCTTGTCAATCCTACGAGTGGCCAAGCAGTATTAAACTTCAACACAAAGTTGAAGGAACAAATCCTTTATTGACTGCGAGCATAACCCTCGAACTTCGCATCATTTCCGAAAATAGCCCTTATAACTACCTTTTACGGTTAGCGTTAGACCACCTTACAGAAAATAAGCTACATCCTCGGCAATTATCTGTCATCTCAAGTCTGAGGATAAATATTCATGATATACTTGATAACGACGATCCATAAAGTATAATCATGTGGTTGGGATAAGTCCTATATTCAATTTATCCAATATTGAATATCATGTGACATTGGTGTCTCAACCTACAGTCCATTCTACCAATCCTCACATTTGCCTTAGTTCAATAATATTCCCATATTATTAATTGACAACGGACTATTTAGAATAAAATATAATAATTTTACTCATGGATTTAAACATGCAAATATAGGACACAAATATTAATAATGAGAATAAACGCTATCCGCACTTTATTCCATTAAAATAATAATTGTTTACACGTCCCTTATCCAAATACTAACTAGATCAATGCATGACAATCTTCATTAATGAATTATGCCACAAGTCATGTTCCACCATACTTGTTGACAAGGCATAAATCAACTAATGTTGATCTATCAAAATTTTGAGAATACTTATTTCATATAATGAAATTCTTGTATGTGTGCATTCATCTATCTAGATATTGCCACATACTTCATAAAATGCGTGACATCCTCATGCACGAATTTATGATAATTAAACTACCAAACCTTGTAGTTAAAGTATTCTGATTCTTTATGTATAATGCAACTATGCTCATGTTGAGCATAACTAGTATACATGGTCTCCTAATAAGGATGAGCTCCCACCATGACTAGTATTGAGTGTCATCTCAATCTTACTAGCATCATTGTATCAAACAACAATATGCTCTTTTAAAAGTTCCGTAAACTTTTACATTTATCGTGTAATGTTTGATATCTTCAAATCCTTCAAGATTTGACCATAATATCAATCAAGCAATAACTTGCCATATGGTTCATATTTAGAATTTTGGAGCAAATCCAGGCTAAGGATGTAAATTCTAAACCATATCCATTACACTTAGCTATCTAATAATTTCCAATTAGATATTAATGTTGTCAATCATCTTTCATTCAAGCATGATACAACAAGCAACATGATGTACATGAATAATCCTTTGTCTATACTTAGATTCATTCATGTCATATCTTTTCAAGAATATGATTCTATCTAGTCCTTCTAATAGAATATCATGTTCTTTTTAGAATCAGATATTATTACCGCTTATGTTTATTACAATAAACATATATTCCAAGGTTTTATTTTCTATATGAAGTTTCATTCCAAACTAAAACTTAACATATAAATGTTAATGGAATGTTACTTCCTATATGTTATACAACATATATGAAATAGAAAATAAATACATCACTCCCACTAGCTTTCAGGAATATTAAGAAATATCTTATTTTAATTATAAATCAAACAAGATTTAATAACTAAAAATAAGTATATCTTTTAGATGCATGCATTAATCCATTTTCAAATGATTTGCACTTTTGTATACTATTAAAGATTATTTGAATTCAAACACTTCTTTCAATTACTTTTCGTCCTCGCTCAAGTAATTATCCAAGAAAGAGTTTTGATATTCCATTATTAACTTCATATAAATGAAACTAATAATGACAATCATAATCTTTATATATTTAATGTGCTTAGAAAGAATTTCAATCACATTTAATTGCTTAAGTGTGATCGATGATCTTTTCACATATTAAATATGTATACAAATTTGTCCATTATGATTTCTACACAAGAATTTTAAATCTCTAGGATTTTGATTTCCTTTGCAGAAATTCATTTTCATTCTATAGTGTTACTATAGAGTCTAAGATTAACTACGTTTCCAAACTAGTTATCCTTTTTGGACTGCATCTAATTATTCATAGTATGAGTAATTTGCCAAATAACATTTGCAATTTATTAACAGGCATATCACGATCCTGTAACTCATAACCCTCAACATATTCTACAAATATTTGAGATATCCTTGCGGATCTATGAATAAGAATTCCATATCTTGAGATTTAACACTAACATGTTAAATCCTCATTATGATTTTGCTAGTGTATTTAGAAGATCACGTATCTTGTAATTTTATCTTATGAAGATAAAACTCTCACTTGCCTTTTGCAATTTATAGATTATCTATAAATGCTTAGCAAATAGAGCAACACAAAACTTGTTCTCTTTTGGGACTTTTACAAATACTTATTGACAGTTCTTAATTTTAATTTGTTAATAACCTGCCCAACAAGTAGTTTAACAAATTCTGAACTTCAATTATAAGACTTAATGTGTTCATCACATTCCATAATCAATGGTGTCTTATTGATCTTCTAGGTTGGAGTATTAATTGAGTATATTCAATTCATACTCAATTTTCTAACCTTGATATCTTTAGGAAGATTAGAAGATATAGTTATCTTTAATCAAACAATAAAAAAAATTTGATTCTCCTAACTGAACATACCATAAACACTATGTATTTCATTAGGATTAATATTGTAATTTAATCTTACAATATTTGAGATAAATATATTTCGTTTTTGGCTTACCTATTTACCAACTAAATCACTTTAATGGTATAATAGATTTTCCAAGCCAATTGCATACTTTATAACATAAGTGCCTTTTAGCCTAAGCCACTTAATTTCTATGTCTTACCAAAAAGACATAAACTGTTATAATCCCAGTCTATGTTATAAGTCATTAATCAACTTCATGACTTATTGTATATATCTAAACATAACAAGTTAACGTCTTACTTCAGTATAAGTCTTATAGCAATAAAAGACTTCATGTTTATATCTACAATATATACATGTATAACTAAAGTAATTATGAAACCCACAACTTGGTTTCAATAGTTATTTCAAGTTAATTTATTTACTTCATATATTTATGTCATTCCAAGAATACATAAACATTCAAATTATGAAGTAGTATAAGATTACTTCATTTATTTATGTCATTACTAGAATACATAAATATTTACATTTGAAGTAGTCTTATTTACTATATCGACACTTGTTCTAATAATTATCTAATTTTAGAAACTTGTAAAATAACATAGTTTCATTTCATCAGTCGAGGCTGATAATGATGAAAGTATGTATTTTACCTTGTCATTAATATCTAGTAATGAAAGTAGATATTAACTTCAAGTGTTCCATAAATTAGAATGTGTATAAAACACATTAGAACATTGATCTCTTACCTTACAGTCATGAGATCCCTTTAAATCATATTCCTTTATGTTGTTGCTTGCACACAATACAGATTTCTCCCACTTGTGCATGGAACAACATTACGTATCAGATAAACAACACATCAATCGTTTGCTTATTTGATCAATATGATTGTGTCATAGATATAAGTAGATATAGAATCACCTCGTCTAGTAAGGAAACGTTCACGACTATCCTTAATACCACAAGTGTCTATATTTGGAAAGTAACCATCTCAAGAAATTCTAGAGATAATCTGAGTAACTACCAAGACTTGTAGCTCCCACTGAATTTAAGATCACTGCATGAACTCATTATTCAGTAATTTCAGCACTATGCTCCCACTAGCTTTGACAACATTGTAAGTGTTGCATCACCAGTAAAAGCAATTAGCGTGCTGTTTACTTTCCTACACCCTTGATGAATTCCTTACGTAACACTACTAAGGTATTCAAGGAATGTATTCTACTTTGTAAATGATGGAATATCCATCATTGCAATTAACTTGAAAGAATTGGGTATGCTATTTCTTCCTTAGTTAGGTCTACCATCCCCATCATGGTATGTAGTACCTTTAAATGGTTAAAGCATAATAACTAGATCAAACATTCTAGTTTGCCTTTTACCAATTTTGCGGTAATTAGTCTAGTTTCTAATTTAATAACTCCTAACCATGCAATTTCTTAAGAATTCGCCATGAGTTATTTCTTAGAATTTAGACAATTCTAATTTTCCTATTATGCCTTTCTCATCCATGAAAAGGAATAGGATTAGGTCTCACTCTTCACACGGAAAGTGGACTCGGTTTATTCTTTTCAGTAAAAATTGACTCTATCCAAAACCCCCTAAGGGTGCAGATCAATTTACTACTGAAAGAATGTTCCATATTTACGGTTTTTAACATTGCATTAAATACTTTAAAAGAATTTTCAAAATTCAATTTAGTATTATTGATAATAACTTTTCAAGAAAATTAAACACCCACGGTAAATAAAATTTCACCATTTAATTTTCATTGAAAATTAGGATCCAAATTGACGTCGTTTCATCACATCAGCTGAGGCTGCTAGCAATGAAAGTACCCAATAAGGTACGGGATCACCCAATTGCCAATATCCAATTGCAATTCCTAGAAATCTTGGGACTTACATTATATTGCCAGCCTTGGTTGCAAAATGTAAGCATGTTTCATCCCCAAATCTTTATGCCTTGACGCCGTTTCATTACATCAGCTGAGGCTGCTAGTAATGAAAGTGCTCAATTAAGTTAACCAATTTAGAAACGTGTAAATTGACGCCGTTTCATCACATCAGCTGAGGCTGCTAGCAATGAAAGTGCTCAATTTACCCCTTGATTCCCATTCTTTGAATCATTACATTCAGCTGAGGCTGCTAGCAACGATAGAATGTCATCTCAGGTGTTTCCGTATTAATTGGTTGGCATATTACTTAAATTTTAAGGGTATTATATATTTTGATGTGTAATCAAAAAAATATGTACAAAGATGTCATGCATTCATCTTTGTATCATATATGTTTTCTAAAACAAAACCGTTTACTCATTCGTAGCTCAAATCATCAAAGTTTTTAATTGAGGCGCTGAGCAATTTACAGCTTTGCCTTAAGATGCTTCGTATTTATCGTGGTGTACTTGGTAAGTCTAAAATTGACGCACAGGCGGGCGTAGGGACGACAGCCGCCGAAGCTGGTTAAAACCGTGCCCCTCTAAGGTCACAATTTAATGCGTACCAACTAGAACCCACTTTTTAGTTTGCCAATTTTAGGTCCGCCGCTTCGACCACTTAATACAGTCGCAATCAATCAACTAAAAAATATGATTTTCTTGCTAAAACAATTAATGTAGTAAATTTATTATTGCTAGTCTCGCCTGGGAGCAAATTACCGTGCGAAGCGAACCACTGTCGGCACATAAGACTTGGCAATAAATAAAATTACTACAAAGGTTTCATAGTTATTAGTCTTATTTATTTTTATTTTGAAAAATTACCCTCTTTTGTAGTTTACAATCCATCATAATATTAAACACAAAAGATCAAGTAATTACAAAAAATAAATAAACACATAATAACAAATATATGATCATCAACGATATCATATAGCCACATGCAAACCTTTTTCAATAAATCCTATTATTAATTCTATGTGTAATTAAATGTATGTAATTAACAAAACTCCCATTGGTTTTCGAGCTCATTGTACCCAATGGACCACAGACGCCAAAAAAAAATTTGGCCGCGTAAGTTTTAGTTAATTAGATACCACATTGCACATAACTTATTAATTAATATATATTGAGGTCTTCCCCAATTTAAGATTTATTTAAATCATGTAGCAAACAATTCAATACAAAATCATACAAATCACACCATGAAAAAATATGCAAGATTTTGTCATGGATACCATATTGATCACATAATCATGTAGCACATATTATTATGTCAATATTTTACGTACGTATCTAATTAATTAGTGACATCACATACGGTATTCACTAATTAATCCCTAAAAATTTCATGCAATCCTAGGGTTCCTATCAGATTAACAAATCAACCATAAAACCCTAAATAATCATGTGGGTGTCGACCCACTTTAAACCAATTAGGGTTTTTAAATCAAAACCCTAAAATTAAATTGCATGTATCTATATCAAGATTCAATTTTTAGGTTTAAGTAATTAATTACAAGTTCTTAACCTAGGCTCATGATGCCACTGTTGGAATATGTGAACTATATATAAAATCATAAACACATATAATCATCAAGAACACGCAGCGGAATAGATCTACAAGAACATGTAATTAATTAAACATAAATAGATACGTACCTTAGTGATTCCTAGCAAGAACAAGGAATCCCTTCAACAAGAACAAGTTATATAAACCCTAATAGGGATTATATGTGGATCGAACTAATCTCCAAGATCACAAGCTAAAGTAAGCTTGTCACTCGTTCCTGTACACACGTAATAATAGCGTTTCAATGAGAAAAGCTAGGTTCTTGATCACCAATAAACCAAACACTTTATTGCTATACTTGATTCGCCAAATCCTAGTGGATTTAAAAGAGGGTCGAACAAGTGTAAGCAAGAGGAAGAGAAGAAGAAGAAGTTTGGCTTAGTTAGGGTTTCAAGATTAGAGAAAAACTAAAACACAATGAATTGTATTTATAGTGTTTCTTTTCTTTGTGCCCAAGCAAACCAAAACCGACCTTCCCCCTCCTAATGGATGGGTCGGCCGATCCTAGTATCCCTCAAGGGATTCTAGATCCTTCTTTCCTATTTTTCACAATTAGTCCTTTAACGGTCGTTAGTTAAAACCCCGTTAAGTACTAACCGTCGTTAAGTGTTTTATTGGTGAAATGAATAAATAAATATATGAAATATATTTAATTATTCATCATTGAAACTCTCACGTTATTGTGTGCAATCCCGAGCCTCGGGTTCGAAACCGGACATACATATATTAATATTTATACATAAAACCTAACACTTTCTTGCGAGAACCATCTTATCTACGAGAACTGACGAGAACCACCAAAAACATACATGCACGCCTTCAATAATTGTATTTTTGCACATATGTTCTAAAAACAACATATATGTTTTTAAAAAAAAACATGGTTGTTCTAAAGAATTTGATAAGAAATTGAAAATACAAAATTTTTCTTTGAAGGTGTGCATGTATGTTCTTATAAGGCGTGCAATGACAATATTGCAGCCGTGTGTAAGGTTTTTGTGAAAAAAGAGGATGAATTCATGATGATATTGAAGAACATAGGTGGATACTTACGATTATTGATGATTTGCATGTATTTTTATTTTATTTTAAAAGGCGTGCATGTATGTTTTTGGTGGTTCTGTCAGTTCTCGCAGATAAGATGGTTCTATATATATATATATATATATATATATATATATATATATATATATATATATATATATATATATATATATATATATATATATATATATCTTGGTGTATTTGTGTGCATGTCAGATGTTGTTTGCTCTTTACCTTAGAATGAATGCCATGACAAACGTTACATCAGGAAGAATATTGCCCATTGAACCTATAAATGTGGTTGTTGTGGTTTTCATCCCCTCGAAATAGAAATTTTGCCGTCTTCAGAGAGACATGCATACAACACGTACGGCAAGTGCACGTGATACCTATGGTGTCATAACCAAAGATCCAGAATGAAACGTACTTGGAGGACCGACTATAATAACATCTTAAGTAATCTTTCTAGTGATAAGATACACAAATTTTGAAGAAAAAGAAGATACATATATTCGGGTGTCTTAAAAATGTGTTTAACGTACAAGAATGCTTAGCTTGTTGGGCAGGATTGAGTGGATGCAAATATGCATTAACCAGCCCAGTTTTTTTTAGAACATTACATTCGAAAAATATATTTTTTAATGCTAAGAGTTTCCTATGTTGCAGTTACACCGACATTTATAGCCTTAATGTTATACCCCTGAATTAACATCATGATTTTTGGTAAAATTCAAATATCACCAAAGCACTCGTGTTCGCATATCACATGAAATAATAATAATTTACTTCTACTTAATTATGTAATTAATTCAGGGAGATGAATACATTATATATAAAACAAAAGCATGTTACTAACCTTTTTGTGAAGTTTTCGAACTTCCCGGCTGAGTATAAAAGCGAGTTTCAGCCCGAGTAATATACTTTCGATGGATAATTTATCAACTTCACTGTAATTAGAAGAAAAACAAATATCAAAATAAATGATGCATTACTCCAAAAGAGGCTACTAGTATGCTTGAGCCAATGAAAGGCGGAACCAGTAACAAGCATTTCCTTCAATTCATAAAACTCCACCCATTATATTTGCTTTACAGCCATAAAGAGAGAAATTATTTCATTATATTAAAAAAGAAAAAAGGAAGGTTCAGTACCCTGAATCCTTGTGAATGAGTGATTATGGTTTGATCAGGTTATGGGGTTGTGAGGTTGTGAGTTTGGTTTTGGGTTAGTGATTATGGTTTGATCAGGTTATGGGGTTGTGAGGTTGTGAGTTTGGTTTAGTGATTATGGGTTAGTGATTACACATACTGTGGTTAGACATTAAAAGATTATTTTGCCCTCATGTGCAAGTCACATGAGAGGTATTTAACAGTCAAAACTAACGTCGTTTGGTCAAAGGATCGTGGGTGTTAAGGGTTTCAGAGTTAGTGACTGTGTGTGCAAAAAAAAGTCAAATGACCAAGAGTGTGAGTCAACGCAAACCACAGGGACCATCTTTGTAATTTACTCTAATTTTAGTTATTTTAATATTCAAAGTAGAAGTCTGATGAGGAATTGGGCCCACGGCCTAATTACAATGTTCAATTGTCATGTGTTTTAGAGAAAACTGAAAAGGATTAAGGATTACACTAATCATGTGTTCAATATCTCTTGTGTTTTCACCCATTTGTCATATTTCATATCTCATTTAGCCTCACCAAATGGAAATTTGATCACCACTACAACATAGCACATGTTTTTGGTGAACATTGGACACTAGCATTATAGCCATGAGGAGACTTTTAAGTGCATTATAACTTGTCAAAATCCTTCTTCAACAATACCAAATTTATGTTATCACAAGTCACAAAAAAAGTGTTTTTACATTCTATATTTGCTCTCTTAGTATCGCTTTTTTATGTGCAATAAAAGCCAAACGCAATGTTTTGAAAAGCATTTTAAGCTAAGATGACTACATTAGAGATCTTTACAAGTCTACAACCTAGAGAATTTTAAATTGAAAAACACAAACTAGAGAATTTCATTTCAGAGTTCCCAAGTTCCAAACCTTTATGCAACAACACTTTCAAATAATATGACATGAGTATTCACAAACAAAACGAGTGTCTAACCTCATTATGAAAGTAGTCTAGTCCACGGAAAACACCGTTGTCAAGACAGAAACAGCAACATGTCGAAGTAAATGATGTCAAACTTGCGGTTGTATTGTACATATGCTGAGTGTCTCTGTAACTGATAAAAATAACCTTGTATTAGAAAAATTGTTGTGTTTGTTGTGTTTTATTGTGTTTGATATAAATGGGTGAAGGAGAGCTGTTACACAATGGGGTAAACCGCAAAGGCAAAAGAACTTGGTATATTTGAGTTTTGGTTGGTGAGTTTTAAAGAGAGAGAGATCAGTAATGTGAGATGATCTTGGGTATATCAGTAATGTGGGTGGGTAGAGGATATAAATGCAAGTTTTAAGATGGAGGGAGTGAATAGGTGGGAGTAGGTTGGTGTCAACTTAAATGTGTGTTCAATGACGACTTCTTAAAGTGTATTTTGATGTAGTTCTCAATTATTAGTTGTTTCATGTTTCAATTTTTGTAAGTTTGTAGTAACATTTATTATGAGTGATTTTGCATCCTAATACCGGACATCACGGATCAAAAACCTTATAACCATTGCTATAAATCATTCATTAACTCGGGACTTTCGGTTAAACTTCTAATCAAGCAAAGCTATTTTGATTTTTGAGTTTGATGAATTTTGTCATTGTACTTCTTATACCATACACATATGAAGCACGTATATGAAAAAAGTATACGATTGCAATAACAAACCATGTTTTTTATGTTTCGTCACAGGCTTCTCTTTAATTATATACATGTTTGTTAGTGCCACTATTGCTCCCTCAGCAGTTCCGGACTAGCATATCCAAGCAGTTAGAGAGATCTCAGCTAGACTTAGTATAATTGCCTACACATCAAAAGCACCTTTGATGGAATGACTAAGATGTTCCACATTGTTTACATCGTTACTGTTAGTTCTTCCTTTTGTAACTCTAACATAGGGCCTTAGAGTCGGTGCTCCTCCAACTGTTGTAATTGTTCCAACAACTTTGGCCTGGCTACGGATAATCTTTATGTTCATCACCTCAAGCCTGAATCAACCAAAATCGCCAACTTATTAAAATTAATTCTAAGAAACTTATATAATTAATCTTTAGTTCCATTGGTAATAGATTTTTTTTTTTTTTTTTTTTTTGTTTTTTTTGTTTTTGGTAATAGATTTTTTTTTGGGTGTGTTTGTGTGCATGTTAGATGTTGTTTGTTCTTTACATTAGAATGAATGCCATGACAAAAGTTATATCAAGAAGAATATTGCCCATTGAACCTGTAAATGTGGTAAAGATCGAGGTATATGGATACTTTGTTTTTACACCCTATTGTGTCTATATATAAGGTTGAGTGAAGACATCATGAGGTTGAGTGTAGGAAGTAGTAAAGAGGTATATGGATAATTTGTTTTTACACCCTATTGTGTCTATATATAAGAAAGCAAAGAAGAGTACATGTAAGTAAAGAAAGGATATTTTAAGTAGTTTGTTACGAAATTTTCAAAGTATATAAAGTTCATAGTACGATTCTTGTTACATCCAATAATATATTAGGTAACATCAAATAAATACTTTTTCACAACTGATGTGATGTTTGCTCTAGTATTGCTTAAAATTAAATTTTATTTTATGCATCAATCTCCCTTGCTTTATCCATCGAATAATACTACGTATTTCTTTTGGATTGTTTTATCTTGACATTTACCCAAATCCTTTTGGATTGCCACGATGCAATGAGTACTAAATTTAGCAACCCATGTCAATGTTCACACACAACAAAAAACACATGATCGGATGATCCCATCATTATCATTAGCAAAATAAATTTGTGGCTCTCTCAGGTAAACACATGATCCCATACTCATCGTTGGATTAGACACATAATCCCATCATCATCCTTCTGTTTCTGGTAAACAACCAATTGCTGTTGATACCCACCAAGTTGATGATTATGATGACCAAGAACAAGAAGGAAACATGAATGAAAAAATTTCTAACAAAGCAAAATCACAGTAAAAAACAACATTATCTGTGAGATTTCTTGGTTAAATTTCTAAATTGATTACATCAGTTTCTGTCTAATCCAACGAAAATGCTACATCGATTTCTAGGGTTCTTATCAAGAAATTGGGGATTTCAGTATTAGTGGTTGTTTGTTTAAATTGATAAAGGGGTTTTGTTTGGGTTTATGGTTAGAAGGAGCGATTACATACATATGATTTACAAGATCATTTTTAAGCAGGACATTTTTTTAATTGATTTGGTGTTGATGAGTAGTGGTTAAAGTTGAAGATGATATAAGGGATAAGGGCATTTTAGTTAATTAATAATTATTATAAATCTAGGTGGAAAATAAGGATAATACGTGGATGGTTATCATGTCACATTTCTAATTTTTGCATAAAACAACAAGTTTTGTTACCTAAAATATGTAATAAACAAGTTTACTACCTAACTCAAGACAAAAATGTAAGTTCGTTGGCAATCTATAACTTTAACCCAGCAATAAACCACCTGAACTAATCGATTTTCGCTCCCACCAGCTCTCAAATAAAAGTTGCTCGTTGTATTGAATCTCAACGTACTTTTGCATATCAAATGCTGATCTTGGACGACTTTTCTCTTCTTTAGTTAGCCTCGTAAAAGGAGAAATATAACCAATCTCCCATTTAAACCAACAACACAAATTCACAAGCAGTGTTCGGAACACATGTACGCGGATTCAAATGCAACATGCGGCAGCGTGATTACTCGTTTTATATCAATGAATATAGATTGATGAACATAACAAATATTCTTTTAATGAAAATTACTTGATGAAACTAACACGAAGGCAACAACACAACAAAAAAACCAAAATTACAACGCTCACATCCCCAACAACACCTTCAAACTCGGTTAGTTTACAACCAAACACTCCACTCACATCCTCAAACAACACCTTCAAACACCCGGTTTGTTTGTGTGCACGGGGAAATCTCTGCTTTCAAAGCTTCGGGAGACTCTAGCAAGTGAAGAACCTCGGTCTGATCGATCTCCAGTCACCTTTGTTATAATATTAATATCATGGCATTCATATAAATATAATAAGCATTAAAGAACACATGCGGAAGCGTAGGAAACATAGACCCTAAAGAGTGCTTGGTGCAGCGTGCTAAAGGCACTTTTAGGACAAATATGGTTCCTATAATACGGTTAAACTGCACCCCGTACCGTGTTTTATGTAAGTTATAGGCGCGAGAGTTATGTGCAAAAAACACGAGGTTTTTTTTTTTTTTTTTTTTTTTTAAAGTGTAAAGTGTGATTTTTTTATAGTGTGTTATAGAAATAAATACATAAACTATAAGACTAGATGCTATGGTCATCTCTTAATATCACTCTCTCACCCTCCACCTCATCGCCACATCACTATTCATCACATCATATTTCCCAGGTGTAATGGTCACCACTCCCCTCACCTTTCAAATATACCCCGTACACACTCACAAACTAAATAAACAATAAATAAAAACACCCATTGTACAAATGCCGAGAGGTGATGGTGGCGGCCTTCCGTCCCTAGTTTTTGCCTTGGCTCACGCTTGAGCTCCCCTCCTCCATAGGGTAGCGCGTGACGCTTACCTCCCAAAGGTGAGGGCTCATGACCGTAGCATCCGGTCTAAGTTGAGAAAGAAATTTTAGTATGGTGTTGTCAAAATCATATTAGATCTTTCACTTATGGTGATTGATTTTATATCTAGTTTTCGTTTGTTCTATTCATTCAAGTGGAGAAAGTGGAGCGCGCAAGGTACCATGCATGCTTGTTTTACGAGCGCCGATCACGTGTTAAATTTGAAATGGTAGCGCACAAGACTTTGCGCGCCGTTAGCTCGCGGGCCGAGCAACAGGCCTGGGTTGATTGTTTTACCCTGTGTCCTTATATCATTGGTTGGTGCGCATTTGTATGAGCGTTGCGCGCCGATCGACTACTTTTGTAATTTACGTTTCAATAAAACATTTTCGTATAAGTTATATTGATCCACATCAGTAATTTCACTTACTTTTTTGTGCTATATAATTATTTACCATATACAACTGTAAAGTTTACTAAATATTTGTAAAAAAGAAAAAAGAAAAAAAAAAAAAAAAAAAAGGTAATAATTTTTTAGTCGAAGGTACTTCAATAACTTCTTGTGTTATGCATTATCAAGATAAACAATATCAACCTCTACAAGATTGACAATGAAAGAATTCTATGAGAAACTCTTCGCGGCACAATGTAACGATAATTTAGTGAAGAAAAACATTATCTCTCGTTTTCGAATATCTTTGGATCGGATGAGCGCGAACACCTTTAATATTTAACCAGGACAACCTCTTTTCAACACCCTGTCGTGACCAAAACTTGAAATTCAACAATCTCCAAATATATGCAATGGTTTTTATTTTTTTGCAATTGACAACGCCGTGTCAAATAGATTTACATTTGATTAGGAATTGTAAGACATCTATCTGCTTTGTGTGAATGTCACGAGACCTACAGCTAGACATATATATCTTTAAATGATTCTAGTATTTCAAAATCTTGCACTCGCACATGATCAGATGTTGGTTTTGGCTTGATCTCGATTGCTTTCAAGTGCAGCGTTCTTATACGACAGGTGATCTCTTCTATCCACCTGTACTTCGAACCCATTATCGACCCTCTGTGTAACTTTTGCTTTGAACCCATTGTGAATATTTGACCGCTGTGATTCCTTTTTTTCCAAAAAACTATCGTGAATTCTATAGCACTGTCTGTTGGAAAAATATGGTCAATATTTGGGTTTGAATGACAATTGATGGCCATCAAATATACTAATGGGGCTTTAGAGCAAGATTAATGTATGGTCATATGTAACGACCAATTTAATTCTATGTTCATGAGCCATTAGTAGAATTGATTGTGATAGTTAATTGGACCGTTTTCTTTTCTCCTCCTCACTTATATAGTTATATATTGAGAGATCTTCTCTCATTTCATTACACCGAAAACACATAACTTATTCCTCTCCTTTCGTTGTTGACCTCGATGTTGTTTCATTTTGTATCGGTTTGTAACAGAGGGAATGCACGGTTTTGGTTCGCCTTGATAACTCGTTTGTGCTAACGGAGTTATCAGTTGTTGTTGTATCCTGGGAAATAGACGTTCACGATTCTCGAGCATCGTGGAGAGGACGAATCTGTCTTAAGGAAACTGTGAGCATCAGTGGCCTCAACATTTTCCTTATTGTTATCTTTTGAGTCTCGACAATCAAAAGGTTTACGGTACCATTTTTTTTACACTTCATGTTTTATATTATTTTTTATCTATCTCTAATAGCAATACACGTAATACATACCTACAATCTTAAGAGAGATTCTTTCATTTGCTATTAGAGGTAGTCACGGGAATAATAAAGAAAATTGATTAAAAAGAAAGAAAGGATATTTTTGTTTCGTCTGTTTTTGTTTCATTAGTAAAGTTATTTTAATTGAAACTAAAAATGTATTGCTAGTGACGTTTTGGCACATGACGTTTTGGCATTGAAAGGATAGATAAAATCTTTAAAATTCCACTAGTATACATGGAAAATAAATAATGAAATTGGACACTCTAATTTGTCGTGATCTGTTCCTTTTCCTTCACAAAGATAGATAATTTTGGTGTCATTTAAATCGGATTACCTTTTGATTCTGGAAAATGAATTTGCTATCTTGCATTGTTGAGACACCGCTTTGATTGCAAATGTCTGTTTTTATGAATGATAGTATGGGCAACAAATATTCGTATACACTTAGTTTTACGAGCTTATATGTTTTTTGTCTAAAAGGAAATATGAGAATGATATGTGATAGATTAAATAATTACATGACCCTTGCTACGGAAGGACCAAATGAGTATATTTAAGTGGTTGCTTAAGTTTTTCATTGATTTATGTTAAAGAGATGAATATGTAACTGCTAAAGTTGATACTCATTTTTGAAATCTTATTTTACGGAACCAATGAAATCATGAAACAAGATTGTTGTTTTGTTGAACAAGACCAAACGCATCCTTAATCATTCAACTATTTATGAGATGTAATTGCATTGATGATTATCAATAAATGACATGTGATTTATTTAGTGAGAAAATATGTGAATGGTTTGTGATCCTTCTAATATTTACATAGTAAGGAAATAACTTGTTTGATTTTCAAGTTTGTATGTGAATCCTACTTGCTTCATATATTTCAAATGCATGTGAAGTAATATAACATGAAGAATTAATGTAACATGGGTCATGTTACCTTTTGCCTTAATATTGTGTCAAATAATATGAAACGAAACTTGTGAGTGATTATGTTGACACTATAATGTAAATCAAGTATTTGCTCAAAACTTTTGATTTTATTAAGATGGTATGAGCTTACGGTAAGGAATAGTTATCTTGTAAAATCTTGTGTAAAGAATAAAGATGGACTACAAACTATTTGTGATATTTGTTGTAGTTGAAATTTGAGATTATTACATTATGATATAACTATAGAATGTTCAAAGCATGTTGGCTGAAATCTTGTCATGATACTGGTTTATGTAACTAGTATTGGTTTCATGCCTATATGTTGAGATTAAACTCATTTTTGAGAAATACGAATTTTGGAGCTATTTGGAATCCAAAATATTTATTGTCACAGACTCACAGCTACATGGTCGTGGGAAAATGCATTGTTTGTATAGTAAACATTTGACCTTTGTACCATTTTTTTTTTACATTGCGTACTAAGACACTAAACTTGATTTGTGAAAGAAAAAAAATTAAGCTTAAAAAAATGTTGTCTTATCGCAATTATTATTTTGGTCAGTCGATACATTTTTTTTAAGAAAGAAAAAAAAATATAGTATTTGACCATCGATAAAAAGTGGATGTGTCTAAAGACAATGTTGTTAATCAATAATTATTATTTCATGCATTGACTTGATTAATACACGTTTTGGTGTATTTAGTATCAAGAAAACGACGACGAAATTATGGAAAACCTTTGATACCGACATTGTGAATGGCTAAATGTCATGGTATAGGTGATAAATGTGGTTGACCCTATCACAATAATTTATTGGCTTGACACTTGTGTCATTAATCTTATTTGAGTGATAAATATTCATTCATATGTCTAGGTTTAAAACCGAAAAAAAAGAGACTCTTTATGAGCAATGATAAACAAGTCGCTCGGCTTTGTACCGAGTATTGAAAGTTTGGATGTTGCAAATCTTTTGTTGTGAATATTGTTGCAAATAATCAAACTACTTGTTATCCTAGAAAGATGAACAATTGTAAAGACTTGTTCGAACTCATTTTGCAAAAAAAAAAAAAAAAAAGAAAAAGAAAAAAATTTAACGGTTTCTCATTATGTAAGAAATGACTAAATGTTGAACATAACCGTGTAGGACATTGTGAAATGTCAAGAAAGAACACATATATAGACGAAAAAAAATTATGTTGGTTTATGTAACTAACTTGAATTGTGTGATTGTCATCCAAAGTGAGTTATTGTCCATTTGTTACATTGGACATATTTTGATTGTGTAAAAAGATTACACCTTGATTTTAAATGATTATAATAACATAATAAGTCGTGAAAATCATATACTGATAAGAGATTAAATGTGATTATATAATCACAATTGAAATGGAATGACATGTTGTAAGTGTAGGACTTACATGATGATTTGTCTAAAAGAAGAATGTTAGTAGATGAAGCTATGAGTAATTAGAATGATGCATCTTCTGTCATACGCTTGATTCCTTGGTCTATAGCATGCTAGACTTGGAATTTGTTAATTATGATATGGAAAATAATTAACACAAAACATTCACTAGTATGAAACTTGTGAAGTGACAAATTACCAATGGTCTTGATGTCATATCTTTATGAAAAAGATTAATTCATTGAAATGGAAAAGCTTTCTACAAAATTCTTGAGATAAATTCCATGTGAGGGATTCCGGCATAGCTAGAGTTCAAAATGACACCAACAAAAATGAAGTTCTTGCCTTGTTGGAATACTCAAGAATGAGCCTGATGTATTTAAAGAGTTTAACGAAACTCAAATTTGTACAGACATATTATGTCGATACAACAACTACTCTCAACATGAGTTATCCTTATTGACAATGTAAAGTCATAGAATAACATTGTGGTTTGAGACTTGCCCTATCCCATGTATCTCTATTTGTTGTAAGAGTTTGGAAGTTAATATATGTTCACTTTTTCACCAAAAAAGTATGTTTATTGACACATGTATGATTTAAACTTTTCTCTTTTTTTTTTCTTAGTAAAATATTTCTTTTTTCACCGTCACTTAATAATGTTAGGAAGGATGATGTATGAAATCACATTATACTAGTAAATGGAAAATAAAGATTAAACAAGACTAGTGGTCGAATCTTTCTCAAGAGAATGAATACGATGTTAGCAAAAACATTATTGTGTTTGGTACAACGTTTGATAGAAACCAAGTGAATCGGGTTGAGCCTTATTATAGAATCTCCAATGTTTTAAAACCCGAGTTTTTAGTTGATCCGGTCGAGTGACCGGTTTAACCGGTTAGACCGCCGGGTCTAACCGGTTTTATGCCAAAGAGAGAAGTGCATTTATTCAAAATGTATACAAAGAAAAATGCTATGCACCTTTAGTTTCTAAGATAAGAAAATATAGTATCAAACCAATACTAATAGGGCATTGACATCCGACAATGACAATCATGTAAATTACATGTATATTTGTAGAAAATGGGCAATTTATATAAGAATCATTTATATTAGCACACTATATCAAAGAGTTTAGAAAAATGCTAGAGCCACAAATAAACTTCCACAAAATCAGCCACAAAATGATGTGTGAGAGCATGATTGGTTTAATCATATA
Organism: Artemisia tridentata subsp. tridentata; assembly: GCA_021014915.2. NCBI lineage: Eukaryota > Viridiplantae > Streptophyta > Magnoliopsida > Asterales > Asteraceae > Artemisia > Artemisia tridentata. The sequence continues at coordinate 68,249,175 of CP139506.1, forward strand.
GAGGAAAGAGAAACTGACACAAAATAAATCAATCATCCTTTGGACACGTCATTTTGTGGCTGATTTTGTGAAAGTTTGTTTGTGGCTCTAGCATTCCTTAAGAGTTTATACTCTGTATTTTCTACATAAATGGTCATATCATATCACCACTTGACATGTACTATTACATCATCTATCACCATTTCACCCACAAACCAAGCTTCAAATATTTTATTTTCTTCATTCCTCCATTGTTGTAATCAAAGAAAAGGTCACAAAACCCAAACACTTTCACACACACACACCTATCACCATTTTCAATCACCACCACTGAAACATATTCTCTACGCCGACATACAAGAAACTGGTGCCATAGTCGATCGATCTTTAATAAGATTAGTAATGCGTATGGTTTAGTTACATAGCCAACATGTACTATTACATCATCTAGTTACATTGTTCTTGTTCTTGTTCTTTCTCTTTCATATATATTGAACCGTTTGGTTTCCGGTCCGGTGGTTCGACCCGGGTCGACCAAAACCCGGTGGTTCAATCCTTTTTAAACCGCAGCAAAAACCCGGCTTACAACGGATCGGTCAACATTTCAGTTCGCGGTTCATCCGGCGGGGTCGAACTGGGTTTAAAACATTGAGAATCTCTCAAATAAATTAATTATACATCCAAATGATTCATCTTAATCATAGCATAGAATTTATTGTGATCGAAAATAAAATAAAAGAGATGAATAGATAAAAAAAATATGATTAGGTTTTATCAAATGCTGTCAATTTTTTTGTAAGAATAGGCGATGTACCTGAATAAAACATTAATAAGAAAAGTACACAAATAAATAGGGTAAAAAAGTATGGTAAAGATGATAAGACACGATATGTTTGATCTCAGTTGTGTTTCCTCGTCATCTTGATAGCGACCTTACATTCCACGCTGCATAAACACAAAAACCATTATTGTATTTCACTGTAATAACGAACAAGAAAGAAAATAAAAAGAAACAAATATACGAAAATGCTGAAAGTGGGTGCATTGCAACGCTGTAAAATGTTATATGGTTGTCATCTCAAAACAAACTTTATAACATCATCATAACTAAAACATCCTTTCAGCGATAGGATTGCACGGTAACTTTGGTTGTTAGCCTTGGTACCATGGCGTCAGACCTCGTGTCATCAGCTCTCGCGACGTACCCACCGGCCTACGCAGCAGTGAGTTCTTTTTCTTTTTTTTTTTTTTTTTATTTTTTTTTATTATTATTTTTTATTGAGTTATATTTGGCCTCATGACATAACTTTTACTCACGTACCCACTTCTGTTAGAAGGGGTGGTATTTTGTGCTGAGTTATAAATTCTGGTGTTATAGAAAAAAAATGTTGAGCTGGCAGAACTTTTACTACAACACCAACCCACGACACCATAAAGTACCGTGTACTCTAAATGTTACAGGCACAAATGAGTCACATAACATAACACCAAAAATACCTTACTCAATCACAAAAAAATAACATAGTTCAAAAAAATCACAAAAAATAACAATAAAGAAAAATACACATATAACGCTCGCCAACCCAATCACAAATGTCCCTTTAACATGGCTATGACATTTGGGCCGGTACAATATGTCTTGCTATAAGAAAAAAATGCCTATAACAATGCCAGAACACACCGCTTGCACTAAGAAGAAAGCCAGCTAGTGCTATTTACAATTTTTACGCGAGAATTTAGATAAGTTATATATATATATATATATATATATATATATATATATATATATATATATATATATATATATATGTATATATATGTGTGTGTGTGTGTGTGTGTGTGTGTGTGAATATGTTGGGGCGGTTTAATTACATTATAAATTGAGAAGCTGCATAAAAAAGAAAAAAGAGCAAAGTAATTGTCAAATATAATATTTGTACGAAAGATAATTATAAGCATTTTCAAAATGGGCGGATAAATCACGTGTTTGCAATTTTTTGCAACTTTTATACAAGACACGGTAATATATTACTCCTTCCGTCCCAAGATAAATCGGGTATGATGTTTTTCGGCCGCGATTTCCCTGTTTAAATTATATAAGGTAAGATTCCACTCCCGCGCAAGTGCCTTTTGCGGTCATGTACACAAAGAGTCTTGGTTGACTTTGGAGCTGTTAATAAGAGTATGAGTTGTTGACTTCAAAACTGTCAAAAAAAGACTTCATTTGCAAATTCTAGTTTTTTTTATGATATTTGTTTGAGTTTGTTATGATTTTAAGACTTGTTGGTTAGCATGCTTATTTTGTGGGTGCTCTTAGATTTTATGTAACTTACAGAAAATGTTGTGTCTTGGAAACATCGAAGTAGATAATCTTGAAATACCTTTGAATAGAGCTTTGTTTTAGATCTTTTCTTTGCTTTTCTTATCTCGTTAAAATGGTACACTTGATTCAGATAAGAGAAAAGAACTGGATTGGTGGTTAGGTTGTCAAATGTGTTGATACAAAAGTTGGGCGTTCCTTGTTTCCGTACCAATTAGATCTTAATGCTTGAGACCTGCGCACTAAGAAAACAAAAAGACACCGTTAGGCTTATCGTGGGATTGTCTCCCACGATTATCCTCCGGCGTGAGAGTAAGTAATCGGTTTTAGGGTTTAGTTGAAGAGTTAGGGTTCTTAGATCGTACCTTTAACGAGAGCCGAGATGCTCTATATATACACACGAAATCCTTGTTGGTTTCGTGTTCCTTACCCTTCGGCGTATCCGCCTAAGTCGGTTTTGATACATATCCCATAAATAAGAGATATCCTATATCAAGACCATAAATAACTTCGGGTTTGGGCCATCGTAAGCCCAAACCGTTATCGTGGTAGCCCATTCGTGATGGGCTTGAGCCCATTCGTGATGGGCTTGAGTGTTAGTAGCGTCCATTGGTCGGGTTCGTGACCCGAATGCGGACTATACGTCATCATGTCCCCCCAGTCTAGTATGCGCAGGGTGGAACCCGCGGATGCTAGACTAACAACTGAAGCAAAAATATTCCTCAAGGCGTAGCGGGGAAGTTTCAAATGTTTCCCGCCTAAAAAACAATACTATGAATCTAGTCCAAGTACATCCGTATCTCCTTCGTAAATCGTGAGGGTGGGTGAAAAAGTGCTTCACCTTTTGGCCTCCTAGCCACACGATTAGAGCAAGTGGGGTACATGTTTCATCCATCCACGAGTATGTGTAACCCTATATAAGATTGAGCCGTCATTTCACTGTGGCTATCACAGTAAAAACCGTCATTTTCCACCATTGTTAAACCTTCAAACAGCGAATAAGAAATCAAGAACTCCTAAGGTAACAGCGCGTGCGCTTCATAATCCTTTAGATTCTAACCATGGTTCTTCAGTTATCCGATTTCACTTCTGATATCTCTGAGGACGAACTGCGTCAGTTCACCTCAGATTATTACATTCCTATCGCATTGCACCCGGTGGTTCCGGTGGCGACTGCGTCAATAGCGAACTTCCCTCAAGGGAAGGTAGGGGTATACACATGTTTCTTCGAATTCGCTAACCAACGTGTGCCCATTTCCCTATTTTTGTGCGATATTCTAAACCACTATCGTCTTCATATTTCCCAGCTGCACTGTATAGGTGCAGCAAAAATAACCAATTTTGAAGTAAATTGTCGCCTGTTGGCGATTGAACCCACAATCCATCTATTCCGCGCGTTTTACCACACGTCGTGGTCGAACGGGTGGGTATCCTTTTCCAAGCGCGCAGGGCCACTGCAGTGCTATACGGAAAAGTTAGACGCACTGAGGAATTGGAGGGAAAAGTTCTTTTGGGTTGTTAGTGCATTTTTTCCATGGATTTTTGAGTTTTATACCCAAGAATCATTACCGAGAGATGAGCGTCCCATCCCCGGAACGTATAGCGCAGATGATGCGGAGACAATTAATGCTAATCGTATACCGATCAAGGCGTATCCAGAGGAGTTTTTGGTGCACATGGGCATCAGTCGCAATTACTTCGGTAGTCCGGAGGAGGTGCCAACTTTTTTGGACGAGAATAGCCAGGGTGGGTGCTTGTCTCTTCCTTCCTCTTCGCATATTAGTTGTAAGCGTTCTTCCCTTTGTAGCTTATCTAACTCATTTTGTGTTTGTTTGTTGTTTGTTGCGCAGAGATGGATCTATTCAGTGTTGTTCGCTTGGAGAAGCCGAAGCAAGTTACTGTGGGTGTGCGCCTATTGAGAGATGGCGAGGAGCCGGTTCTACAGGCTACCGCGGGGCGCACGATGGAGATCGTGCAGGAAGAACCTGAGGATACGCCCCCCGTTGTTTTAGAGGCGACGCCTCTTCGCAGTTTTCCCACTCCTGAGGTACAAATGCATATAGAAGAGTTATCGCAGACTGATTCGTCAGACAGCGTGGGGGTTTCTGTGAGTGAGTCTGAGGGCGCTGGCCAAGGGGTGAAGCGCAAGGCAGTTGCTGGGGATGATGGCGCTGGTACATCCAAAAGAAGGCGCCATCTTATCTCTAGTGAGCCATCATCATCATCAGAGGAGAATGCGTCGCAGAAGGATACAACTGAAATTCCTTCCCTCAAGTAAGTAATTAGGCTTGTATCTTTAGATTTGCATTTCTCTATTCCGCAATGATACTATAAAGTAGCTTTGTTATTTGCGTGCAGTGTTGAGGCTGTTGGTGATGATGCTGCGCGTGTTGGGGATTCGCCACCCAAGGCGGGTCCCTCGCCTACTGATCATATTGCGCAGGGGAGCCAAGGATCTGGGGCAAAGGCTTCTGAAGATGTGCCTACGGACCAGTTGATTGAGGAGTTATGCTTGGCTGCTGCGCATCAAGCTTCGTTGGCTGCACACAAAGCTAGGCATGCGGGTGAGGGTAGTAGCTTGGCGCAGAAGGATAGTGAAATTGCGCTACTGAAGGCGCAGTTAGCTGATGCTCAGGCTAAAGTAGAGTCAACCACTACGTATACGCAGAAGCTTGCTGATGAGAGGTTATCCTTGTTTGCTCAAGTGAATCAAGAGCGCGCTGACGCAAAAGAGTACAAGGCCACTTGCCTTTGGGCCTTGAAGTATATGGAGCAGAACAAGAGCGCTCACTTCGCCAGACTAGATGATTTCCGCAAGGCTGTGGAGGACTCGCTGGAGAAGCAAGAAATCAAGCTGCGCAAGCTCAGTATCGAGTATGACGAAGAGCTATACCCACATCTGGTGTCTTCTATTGCTGAGCGTAGGTGGCTTATCAGCCATGGGCTACGCCTTGCTGCCTTGGGTACTTTGGAATCCCAAGAGGTGCGGGAGGCTTTTGGGGAAGTTGTGGAGCGTGCGCTTGCACGTGGCAAGGCGCAGGCTATAGAGGAGCTCTCTGAGAGCGGACTGTTGAAGGTGCCTGCCACGCAAGTGCCCGATTATAATGCTGATTCCTTCGAGGAGCTTGTCGCTGCCATGGAAAAGATGAAGCTACTAGACCTGCCTCACATTGCTCAACTGGAGCGCGACCAAGATTACCCCATAAGTGTTATTATGGAGGGGTTAACCTTGGCTAGGCATTCAGCGGAGGGCGCAGAGGTACAAGCTGACTATTTTCTCAAGCCACATGGATCGCAGCTGCAGGTACCTATCTTCGCCCGCCCTCGCAATATCCTGGATCCTTTTGCTCTTGAAAAGGAAATTTCTTTAAAGGAGTCCTTAGAGGCTCATGCTATGAGGCTTGCGAAGAAGAAGGGTGTGAAGGGGAAGGCCATCCTTTGCGGTGTTGGTGCTGCGCATATCCCTAGGTCTGATGGAGTGCCCGTTAGCGTACCGACAGTGTCGCCCCAAGATAGTGATCTTCTGAGGGAGCTTGAGGGAACTGGTCGTGCTGCGTACCATGTTGGCGGTTTAGGGCTTAGACGCACCCGAAGCTTGTCTTGGTAATTTTTGTAATAGATTAACATTTTGTTGCACATGTGCATGTTAAGTCTATATCTTGTATGAACTCGTAGTCCGTAATAACATGTTGATTAGAAAAAATACGATTATATGCATATTGTATCAAATGTGATTGTGGTTATAATGTTTGTACTTAGTTATTTTGTCTTTGCGTAAAAGACGTCTATGTTGTGTCTAACATAGCAACTTGTTGTGTACATACTTAGGAAAATTTATAAAAAATCCATAATCGTGTATGAAGTTCATAAAATTTACAAGTTTATTGATTTATATGCAGCGTACTGCAAATAGCATATCAAGGAGTTAAGTGTCTTAGCTCCTAAGTTGTTAAACGCGCACATTGTGCATTGTTGTGTATCCGTCGTGGGATACACATTGAACTTACTCCAACGTCTTGAGAGTAAGGTGTTTAACAAGGATGCGTGATCCGATGTTGATGGGTTTGCAACCCTCTTACTCAACGAGTTTTTTAGTAGGTTTACTCATCCTTTTACCATCGTGGGTTTTAATAAGTGCATGCACGCCATGTAGGCAGAAATTAAAGTAACAACAATATTGAGACATAAATAACATGTAAACAATAAAGTGAAATGTGTCGCGGAATTAGCTAGAAACCGCGACATTTGAATTAATACTTGCAAGTTTTTGTAAAAAGAAAAACATTTGCCTAAATGAAACAAAATGTAAATACACGGATATTTATTAAGCACTTACTAAAGTGCGGAGGTGTCCGTGTGTGAGGTCGTAACCTTTCCTAAAGATAGCATCTCTTGAGATTGCAAACATTCCATGTGCGTTGTAGCTCGCGGCCATCCATGTCACGCAGCTTGTACGCGCCTTTACCTAGTGCTTCAACGACCTCATAGGGTCCTTCCTACTTCGGTCCAAGTTTACCTGTATCTTCTGCGTAGCTTGCATCATTAGCGCGATAGACAAAGTCGCCTGGTCTGAATGAGGTGCTTCGAACTTTAGCGTCGTAGTATCCTTTCATTTTTGACTTGGCTTTTGCCTCACGTATAGCTGCGCGTTCACGCCTTTCTTCTAATAGGTCCAAATCTATACGTCGTTCGTCGTCATTGGTTGCAACATTAATTTCCGCGGTACGAATAGTTGGCATCCCAATTTCAGCTGGTATGACAGCTTCTGTCCCATAGACAAGAGAAAAGGGGGTGTCTCCTTTGCTAACTTTGATTGTCGTGCGGTGCGCCCATAAGACATGCGACAATTCATCCACCCATCTTCCTTTGTGTATGTCCAGGCGAGCTTTAATTCCTTCGCCTAGACTGCGATTTGCGCGCTCAACTAAACCATTGGTTTGTGGGTGTTTAACTGACGCAAAGTGTTGTGTGATATTTAGTTCCGCGCACCAGTCTTTGAACGGATTATCGCGGAATTGTTTTCCGTTGTCCGAAACGATTTCCCCAGGTAATCCAAAGCGGCATACAATATTTTCCCAAACGAATCGTTTTACTTGATTACCTGTGATTGTCGCCACTGCTTTTGCCTCAATCCACTTAGTGAAGTAGTCTATTGCCACAATAAGAAATTTCAGTCCCCCCGCTGCAACAGGGAAGGGACCCGCAATGTCGATACCCCACTTATAGAATGGCCATGGAGAAGTGATAGGCGTTAGCTCTTGTTGTGGTCTGCGCGGGATGGGTCTATGAACTTGGCAGTCGCTACATTTCTTTATCACATCACGCGCATCACGATGCATAGTGGGCCAGTAGTATCCTGAGCGCAATGCTCGTGCTACGACGGACCGTGGTCCTGAATGCATACTGCATGAACCGGCGTGGATCTCTCGGAGTACGTAATCTGCCTGAAGAGGTCCAACGACCGGAGCCATGGTTGTAGGAATGAGCGCCGATATAGGATTCCATCTCTAAGTTCAAACCTCTGCGCTGTGCGCCGTATCCGTCGAGCGTCCTTCTGCTCATGGGGCAATATGCCTTTGTTTATAAATTCGATAATAGGGGTCATCCACGTAGGATTCTCCTCCTCTATTACCGTGGATATCTCCATCTCCGAAATGGATTTATTTTTTAGGATCTCCACCAACACTTGTTTTGACAGGTGCGCAAAGCTTGTAGATGCGATTTTGCTTAGCGCATCCGCTTTTTTATTTTCACCTCTAGGAACTTGTTTGATGGTGAACCTGTCAAAACCTTGGATTAGTGACTTGGTCTTGTCGAGGTATTGAACCATGTTATCCTCTTTAGCCACATATTCGCCCAACGCATGGTTGGCTACTAATCGGGAATCTACATTTGCTTCTAGGTTGCGTACACCCATTCGAGTTGCAATGCGTAATCCAGCGATTAGGGCTTCATACTCTGCCTCATTATTCGTAGCTGTGAATTCAAAACGCAGTGCGTAAGTGAATTCCATCCCTTCTGGATTAGTGAGGATAAGGCCTGCGCCCGACCCATCCACGCATGAAGATCCATTCGTGAATAGGACCCATGGTTCTTGTAGTTCTACCTCGCTCAGTGGCGGTGCATCATCGGTGTCTGGTTTTTCGATGATGAAGTCTGCTAGTATTTGCCCTTTAATCGCAGTGCGTGGTCTGTAAGAGATGTTATACTCGCCTAGCAATACACTCCACTTTTGTAATCGCCCCGATGCGTCGGGTTTGGAGATAATTTGCTTGATTGGTTGGTCCGTGATCACCGCTATTAGGTGTGCTTGAAAGTATCTGCGTAATCTTTTGGCGGCGAACACTAATGCCAAGACCAATTTTTCCATTGGGCTATAGTTAATTTCTGTCTTCTTGAGCGCTTTACTTACAAAGTATACCGGTGTTTGTACGGAGTTCCTGTCTGTCAGTAGCACTGCGCTGACCGCTCCATGAGTCGCAGATAAATAGACGATTAACTCCTCCCCTGATCGGGGTGCGACTAGCTTAGGAAGCGCTGCTATATGTTGCTTAAGCTGTGTGAAAGCTTCTTCCGCTTCCGTAGTCCAATGAAAGTCTCCCTTTTTTGTACACTTTTTGAGTGTTTTAAAGAGAGGAAGTGACTTATCCGCTGATTTGGACAGGAATCTGTTCAACCCGGCTAGTTTTCCATTAAGAGACTGAACTTCTTTCAACGTGCGTGGTGAAGGGAGTTGGATGACAGCCTCTGTGTTTTCTGGGCATGGCTTAATGCCATCTGGTTCTATCAAGTATCCCAGGAACATGCCTTCTGTAGCGCCAAAAGTGCATTTCTTAGGATTTAACTTCATGTTGATCTTTCGTAGCGTTCTAAATGTTTCTTCAATGTCGCGCACCACTTCGTCTTCAGTATGGCTTTTTATGACAAGGTCGTCCACATAGACCTCTAGGTTGCGGCCCACTTGCTTTTCAAATGCATTATCTACCAATCGCTGGTAGGTGACGCCCGCATTCTTCAGGCCAAAAGGCATCTTTGTATAACAATAGACACCTTGGCTTGTGTGGAAGGCTGTTTTTTCCTCGTCTTCCTTGGCCATTTGGATTTGGTGGTACCCTTTGTATGCATCTAAGAAACATTTAAAGGGATATCCGCACAAAGATTCTACCTTCCAGTCTATCTCTGGCAGCGGGTAGCAGTCCTGTGGACATGCTTTGTTGAGATCAGTGAAATCCACACACATCCGCCAACTACCATCACTCTTTTTGACCATCACTGGATTGGAGAGCCAGTCATGGTAATAGACTTCTCGCATGATGCATGCGTCCACAAGCTTGTGTACTTCCTCCAGGATGGCTTTTGCGCGCTCTGGAGCCTAGCCCCGCTTTTTCTGCCGTACTAGGGAATATCCTTGTCGGATTTTCAGCTTGTGTTCTGCAATCGAGCGTGGCACACCAGTCATGTGCTTTGGTTCCCATGCGAAGATATCCAGATTCTTTTGCAAGAGTGCACACACGGCAGCTCTGCCTTTATCAGACAGCGATCCCCCGATCGATACTTCTTGTTCCGGGTAATCAGGATGAATTGCGACCTTCAGATTTGATACTTTAGCTGCGCTCTGTTCTTTTGTGTGTGTTGTCTCACATGTAATCGTGTTGCACTCTCTAGGTGGCGCAGCGTTATTGTAGATGGTGACAATGCAGCATTCTACCGGGAATTTGAGCATCCCATGTGCTGTGGACGGTACGGCGCGTATTGCCGAAATTCTTGGTCTTCCGATGATGCCATTGTATGCCGAAGGAGATCTGATCACCATAAAATTCATCCAGGCTGTTGTGGAATGTTCCTTTTTTACCAACAGCGACTAGTAGTCGTAGTTTCCCCATAGGCCATATCTTTTCTCCTGTGAAGCCAGTCAACGGCGTCGTGGCTGGGCTTAACTGAATTTGTATCCCAGGTTGCAATCTCTTGAAACAATGCTCATACATTATGTCTGCTGATGCTCCTCCATCAACATACATGCGGTGGATATCATGACCCCCCGCATTTATCTCGATGGTGAGCGGTTCCACCACTGCGTTGTCCGCAGTTAAGGTGGGGAAAGAGATTTCGCTTCCATGAGAAAATTTCTGGCTGACCTTTTTCCTAGTCTTTCGCTGCCATGATTGTATAATGTAGATAGTATCAGCCTTTTCCTTAGGTGCTTCTTTCTTGTTCTCGGTCTTTTGTTTGTTTTTCCCATCCTTGATGTTCTTAACCAGATGATCCAATCTGCCTTCTTTTACTAGTTTATCAATTAGTTGGCGCAATTGGACACACTCATTGGTGGTATGGCCCTTTGTCTGTGATACTCGCAGTACCCGTTCCCTACGCGCTGCCCTTCTGGGGTGCGCATTGGTGGGGGTCTCGGAAAGTTCGCGCCTTCCGTTGCAAATATCTCCCTTGGAGTCTTCGTTAGTGGGGTATACTTGTCGTTTCCCCGTCCGCCCCCTTGACTGCGATAGCTTTTGTTACGATTGCTACTCTGGTCATTGGATTGTCTCCTTGGCTCCTCTTGTGACCTATAGTTTGAGTAGCCTTTCTTGCTATCCGCAGCGGCTGCTTCACCTTGGATGAAGGACCTCGTGCGCTTCATGAGTTCGTCAAAGGTTTGGGGAACCCTATCATTTAACTTTTTAATAAGTTCTGGGTTATTGATTCCGTTCATAAACCCTGAGATCTTTAGTATTTCGGGGCATGCCTTGACATGTATGCATTCGTCTTTAAAGCGCTCCATAAAAGCGCTTGTGGATTCCCCTTGGCGCTGTTTTACCCTAGCGAGTTCGACAGGGTTCTTGGCGCACTTCTTCCTCTGAGTAAAGTTCAAACGAAACGCCTTCCGCAACTCTTCAAACCCACCGATGCTTCTACGTGGAAGCTTACTGAACCAATTTCGCGCATTCCCCACTAATGTAGAGTTAAACATGTGGCACCACACAGGTTGTGGCCAATTTTCGATAGTTGCTGCTGATTCGAAAATTTTTAGGTGGTCATCAGGATCACCTGTCCCATCATAAGTTTTAACATTAGAGGGCATGCGCCTTCTCTTATCTTCTGAAAAGTCACTGATGCGCCGAGTGAATGCGTCCACCTTTTGGCGGCGCCAGGGACGAGACATATCTTCGTCCTCCTGGTCGCGGTATTTTCTCCTGGACTTCCAGTGTCCTGTTTCTTTGTCCTCGTTGTCCGAGGAGTCACTTGAGGATGAGCTTACCCTTTTGCGGCGCTTGCGCCGACTATCCTCGGAATCCGAGCTTGAAGGGCTTTCGCTTGGGGAGCATCGTCGCCCAAGTCTATCGTGGATCCTGCGACTGCCAAGTCTAGCGTGGACATTGGTGCGCCGTCCATCATCTTCATGCTCCTCCAGACTGTTAGGAATATGAATATTAAGCTGAAGACTCGGTCACCCCGAGTACTTATTAGCACATCATAGCTCGTATGATTATCAGTAATATTATTAGTAGATTAGTTATTAAATAGTATTGTGGAGTGGGTCGGGTCTTTACCCTCTGTCAGCTCACTCCACAGCCCGCTAGGGGCATATTATGTAGTAAGTATAAATACCCCTTCCCTTGCAAGGGAAGGGTTGGAACTCTCATTATTTTCAAGCTAATACACATAGTGTTTCTCTCACTAGAAGTTCCCATCTCTCTCTCTCTAGTTTCTTTCATTCGATCCATATCTAGGCCTCAAACAAGTGTTTCTTGCATTGTGAATACCCTACAATTGGTATCAAGAGCCATGGTTAGGTCCATGAGAGTTGGTATTCACGGATTTGTTTAGTTTTTGAGGCTTTTTAGTTCGAATTGAAAAGTTACAAAAATTTCATTTTGTGCCTTGTTTAGTGATTAGAAGTTGTTATACCTTGTACTTTCTAGCTCAGGAACAGTATAAGAGTAGTATTTGGTGCTTGAATTCACAGATTTAAGATTTGTGTGGTGTTTTTGGGTGATTCGTGAGTGTTTATCCAAGTGTTCTTCGCTGCGGTTTGTGTGCTTTGGACAAGTTCTTGAACGCGGTTTGTGTCACTTCGAGGACGCGGTTTGTCTTATTACTAGTTTAGGCAAAAGGACAAAAAGCATTGAAATCGACGTGTTTGGCAGCTTGTGTCTACGCGGTTTGTCTCTAAGGCGCGTACGCGGTTTGTGTCTACGCGGTTTGTCTCTGCAGCGTGTATTCGGTTTGTGTCTACGCGGTTTGTCTCTGAGGAGTGTATTCGGTTTGTGTCTACGCGGTTTGTCTCTGCAGCGTGTATTCGGTTTGTGTCTACGCGGTTTTTCTCTGCAGCGTGAATTCGGTTTGTGTCTACGCGGTTTGTCTCTGAGGAGTGTATTCGGTTTGTGTCTACGCGGTTTGTCTCTGAGGAGTGTATGCGGTTTGTGTCTACGCGGTTTGTCTCTGAAACGTGCATGCGGTTTGTGTCTACACGGTTTGTCTCTAAGACGTGCATGCGGTTTGTGTCTACGCGGTTTGTCTAGGCGGTTTGTATCCTCAAGGGTGCTATTTGTCTATGCGGTTTGTGTCTTGGTGATTTTAGAAATTCCAGCGAAAGATTCGATTTCTCGGTTAAATCACAAGATCTGTAAAATCCCGTAGTTACTATGGCTACCACATCAAACACATCATCAGAAGATATTCAAGCAGCAGGATCTGACACTCGTCCACCTATGCTAGATAGGACGGATTATGAGTCTTGGGCACAACGGATAAGACTTTACTGCTTGGGAAAAGATAATGGAGTTAACATTCTTAAGTCAATTGACGAAGGACCATATCAGATGGGTACCACCAGAGATGTTGTTACAACTGGTGAAGATGGGACTGTAACTTGGGGCATCGACAGACCTAGAAACTACAATGATCTTAATGAAGAAGAAAAGAAGAGGTATGATGCTGACATTAGAGCTTCAAACATTGTCATTCAAGGTCTACCAAAGGATGTATACAAGCTCATCAATTTCAACACTGAAGCCAAAGCTGTGTGGGACAACGTTAAAATGTTGTTGGCAGGGTCAGAACTCACAAAGGAAGATCGTGAGTCACAGCTGTATGATGAGTTCGAGCATTTCAAAATGAACCCAGGAGAGAATATCACAGACTACTATGTGAGATTTCATAAGTTGGTGAATGATATGAGGATGATCAGAATGACTATGCCCAATATCCAACTAAACTCAAAGTTTGTGAACAACATGACTCCTGAATGGGACAGATTTGTTACTGCTGTCAAACTCAACAAAGGTTTAAGGGATACCAACTATGAACAACTGTATGCCTATCTGCAACAACATGAGAAGCATGCTGTCTACGATCGGGTGCTGAGAGAAAATTTAAATCCTTCAACTAAAAATGATCCACTGGCGTTCATGACAACTGTTCTACCAACAATCCAATCATCATCCAACCCAAGCTATCATCAACTTCACTCACCAGTACCTGCTATGAGTTCTCAACTTGACTCAGGCTACTCTCAGACTGACAAAATGATTGACAACCTCACCAATCAAGTATCATTACTGGTTCAACAGTTTCAAGCATCACTCCCTCAGACCAACAATCAGTTAAGGAATTCATCCAACCCACGCAATCTAGCAATGGTGGAGGATGGGAAAATTGTGGTTCAGAATGTGCAAGGGAGAGCTGGAAGAAACATGGGTCGAGGTTATGTGCAGAATAGAGCAGGGAATGCCAATCAGGGACAAGGGAAACAGATCAAGTGTTATAATTGTGGGGGGCTTGGACACATTGCTAGAAACTGCAATCAACCTAAACGTCCTCAGAACTCAGATTAATTCAAAGACAAGATGCTGTTAATGCAAGCTCAAGAGAATGGAGCTGTATTGGATGAGGAAGAGTTATTGTTCTTGGCAGGAGATGGAGGAAATACTTTTGATGAAGATGTGGATGAGAAACCAGTTCAGGATCTAGCACTTAATGATCCTAACATCTTCAAGGCAGATGACTGTGATGCATTTGACTCTGATGTAGATGATGAACCTACGGCTCAAACAATCTTCATGGCTAACTTGTCTTCCCTGATCTCATCTCCCCGTCAAGCTGGTCCTTCTAATGCATCCGTGATATCTGAGGTACTAAAAATTTATGACACATATAATATAGTCGAGGGACAAAAGAATCCCGAAGAAGTACATCAGGCAGATGTTTCTGACTCAAGTAATGTTGACATGGAAAATAGCAATATTATTTCATATGAACAGTATTTGAATCACAACAACTCGCCTGATGTACCAAATGGTGAATCTTTTGTCAATAATGATGTTTGTGTTATAAGTAATGTATGTGCCTTAGATAATGCGTGTAATATAGATAATGCATGTGAGTGCCATGAGAACAAATTGCCTGTCCCTGATGATAACTTGATCACTAGACTAAACATTTATAAAGAACAAGTGGCTATGTATGAACAGCGTGCTAAGTTTGAGCTTAATGAACGTGAGCAGAAATTAGAAGGTCAAATGAGTACACTTATTAAAGAGTCTAGAGTAAGAGAAGAAACATTAAAATTAGAGTTGAGTTCTTTGAAAAGTCAGCTAGAACAGTCTGTCAAACAGAAACAGGAAGCACAAAAGTGTATAACTACACTTAAGCTAGAATTCAAACAAAAAGAAACAACACTTTTAAATGATTTCTCTAGACTCAAGACGTTAAAAAATAAGCTTGAAGATAAGTTGTACACACAAGACCAAACCAGACAAATGTGATGCTTATGCCTATTCATGACCCGCCTGAGCATATCTACACCAAAGAAGAGGATGAGATAAGTGAGAGAACAAGGGAAAGAATGAATGAGAAAATGAGGGATCCCGAGTGCATAGCCAGACGAATAATAATCAAACCCCATGACTATAGTGAGGAAAATCGTTTGACTGTGTTTGCTCCTCAAAAGAAGTTAACACCTGAACAGATATTCTGGAAACAAGATAATGAAAAACTTAAGGTAGAAAAACTTAAGGCCAACACCCCCCTCATTAGAAAAGTTGCGTCCATAACGGTGTATCCTCCCAATACACCTAGGAATTTGGTGCCTTTGTCTCTTCCCACTGAATGCAAAACCTTTATTAGCTTATATGTGCTTTGGCAACTGTTTGCTGATTTCGATAAAACATGTAAGAAGAGAATCACACCCACCGGCATTACTGAGGGGGAAAGGTGTTTTGAACATGCAAAAAGGTGTTACTTAACTGAGGTCATGCCATTCTTTAAACTACTTAAAGAACACTTTGAAGGGTTTCAAACTGCCCTTAAAGCAGAAATAAAAGAAATGGAAGTAGTGTTTAAAGACATGGAAAATGAGGTGAATGAACATGCAATAGAACTTAAGAGTCGTGAGATTGAAAGAAAAAACATACTCATTACTAATGACAACTTGATTGCTAAATGTATTGCACAAGATGTATTTTACACTGCCACTGATTCTGCATTGTCTGCTTGTCAATTTAATGAGTATGCTATTGCGTTAAATGTCACCCATAATCGTGTTGTTGAGCTTGAAGGGGAGAATTTAAAATTGCTTGAAAAAATTCAAAATGATGACCATGATAATATGGTTAAACGTTTTTCAAAATTAGAAGTTGATTATCTTAATTTGCAATTGGAACATCAACATTTAAATGAAAAACATAAAATATCAAATGACAAGACATCCTTGGATGCTCCTGAATTTGATACTTATTTTGAATTAAGCAAACGAGATGAAACAATTCAAGCTCACACGAACACGATTCGACTGCTGAGGGCCCAATTTGCCCAATTGAAATCCAACAAGTATGAAGTGTATGGCACCAATAAACCTTCGTCTTCAGATTCTCAGAATTTTCAATATCAAAACACCATAAATAAGTTACATTATGAAAATGAGTGTTATCGAGAAGAAAATTCAAAGGTCAAACAACATTTCAAAGAGTTATATGATTCTATTAAAGTTACAAGAAGCAATCACAATGATCAAATAACTTCTTTAACAAATGAAATTAAGAATCTTAAGGCTCGGGTGAAAGGTAAAATGCCATGCACCACTTGTAATTGTGATGCACCAAAGGCTACTGCTAGTAAAAAGTATGATGTTGATGTTGGGCGTATTCCATTTAACCTTTGAAATAATAGCTTTGCCCATCAAACATATCTAGATCAGCTTAGAGAGGGCCTTGACACACTTCGTGAGGTAGTTGAAGAGGATAGGACTGATAAGCCACTTGATAGGGCAGTTGTCTATGCCTGCAAACTCACGAAAAGGATTCAGGAAAACTTAGAATATGCCATAGGCTCAATTCCTAAGTTTAGCAGCCATAGAGATAGATTTGTTGCATCATCATCCACTGTTGAGAACAAGCATGTAGCCTTTGATCTACCACCTAAAACATCAGAACCCAACACATCATTATCAGGAAGGCATGTGACAGAAAAACAAACTAATGTTCCCATCGATGCTTCTACAAGAGTAAAAGGTGACACCCAAGCTAGCGGGTCAAGGTCTAGAGGAAATGCAAGAAAGGATAGGACTGCGCCAGCTAAGAATGATCACTTGAAGAATGTAGAAGCCCAACCTAGGAACAATAAGTTTGCAATGAGTAGGATGAATCGTGTTGATTCTAGTATCAAAAGTACTGTAATTAATTCGAATTCTAATGCTATCTGTAAAACATGCGACAATTGTTTAATTTCTGCTAATCATGATGAGTGTGTTGTGTCTTTCTTGATGTATTCTACCTCACCCCATGTTAAGAATGTTAGGATGACTGAAACATGCAAGAAAGTTTGGAAAGCAACGGGTAAAACATTTGCTAGCGTAGGCTATCAATGGAGACCCACTGGAAGGAAATTCAATTTAGGAAAACAGAACACGTTACCTAAACTGAATAAGGATAAAATTGTGAAAGTCAAGGAATGGAGACCCACTGGAAGGAAATTCAATTTAGGAAAACAGAGACCATCACCTAAAATGAATATGCATAAAATTGTGAAGAATAAGGAATGGAGACCAACTGGTAGAATATTGCCTTTAGGGTCACAATGCCTTCCACATAGGTCTTGTCCTGCCTCTAGTTCTGTCTCTATTGTAAAGACAGTAGCATCTGCGAACTCTGTGGTTCCAGAATATGTGTGTGCTAACCAAACGGACCCCAATTGCACGTGGGGATCCACATTTTTCAGTTATCCATTGTTGTCTGGCTTCAAATGCAGGTCGTACAAATCATCCTATGGTATTTGGACTCAGGCTGCTCAAAACATATGACTGGGGATCGCTCGCGGCTCAAGAACTTCGTGAAAAAGTTTATCGGGACAGTTAGATTTGGGAACGACCACTTTGGTGCTATTATAGGTTATGGAGATTATTTGTTTGGTGACAGTGTAATCTCAAGGGTATATTATGTGGAAGGATTAAGGCACAATCTGTTTTCTGTGGGTCAATTTTGTGATTCAGATCTGGAAGTGGCTTTCAGAAAACATACATGTTTCGTCAGAGAATTGGATGGTATAGATCTCCTCAAGGGCAGTCGGGGCACCAATCTATACACCATATCGATTAAAGAAATGTTGAAGTCCTCTCCCATATGCTTGCTTTCTAAAGCCTCTAAAACAAAATCATGGCTGTGGCATCGTCGTTTGAACCACTTGAACTTCGGTACCATAAATAATCTTTCCCGTAAAGATCTTGTTAGAGGGATGCCCAGACTGAAATATGAGAAAGATCATCTCTACTCTGCATGTCAACTGGGCAAAAGCAAGAAAAAAACCCACAAGCCTAAAACCATTAACACCAACTTGGAAGTTCTTCATACCCTCCACATGGACTTGTGCGGTCCAATGAGAATACAAACCATAAATGGAAAGAAGTACGTTCTGGTGATAGTAGATGATTATTCTCGGTTCATATGGGTAAAGTTTTTGAGAACCAAGGACGAAACTCCAGAGGTTATCATTAAACTGATAAAACAGCTGCAAGTAAGGCTCGATAAAACTGTCAGAATCATCCGCACTGATAATGGTACTGAGTTTGTTAACCAACAACTCCGTAATTTCTATGAAAGTATTGGCATCACGCATCCGAAAAGTATCCCTCGCACTCCTCAACAGAACGGAGTGGTTGAACGAAGGAACCGTACTCTGGTGGAAGCTGCAAGAACCATGTTTATATTTTCAAAGGCACCTATGTTTCTCTGGGCAGAGGCTATTGCAACAGCATGTTACACTCAAAACCGATCTCTAATTCATCCTGTTCATGAGAAGACTCCCTTCGAGTTAATTCATAACATGAAACCAGATCTTTCCTTTCTCCGTATGTTTGGTGCACTTTGCTATCCAACTAACGATAGTCAAGACTTGGGAAAGTTAAGAGCTAAAGCAGATGTAGGTATTTTTGTTGGATACGCACCAGACAGTAAAGGGTATCGAATCTACAATAAGAGAACCCGTAAAATCATGGAAACCATTCATGTTACGTTCGATGAGCTGAGTGAGCAATCTGATACAGGACAAATTAGTTCTGGACCCGATCTTAAACTTTTGTCACCTGGACCCATTAGTTCAGGACTTGTACAAAATTCCACGCCTGCAGATTCTTATGTGCCACCTACATGTGAGGAGTTGAAGAAGTTATTTGACCCTATGTTTGATGAATACTTTGAACCAACGAATGGAACCATCCCAAGTGAACCTGCTGTACTTCCTATGGCTGAGGTTCAAGTCCCACAAGGTTCAGAAGGTCCAACAACTTCAGTATCAGTCAGTCTCAATGCTCCAGCTGCCAGTCAATCGCCTTCGTCATCAAACGCTCAATCTTCTCCAGTCATACAAGAATCTTTAGATAATCATTCTTTGGAAGTTAACCCTTTTGCTCCTGTTGATGAGGTTCCTTATGAAAACATATTTGCTCCTGAACATCCATCAGATACATCCTCACTTGAAGAACACAGCACTGCTACATCTGTTTATAACCCTCAACCTCACGACCATCTCAGAAAATGGACCAGTGATCATCCAATCGACAACATCATAGGCAATCCCTCACGTCCAGTATCCACACGTAATCAACTAGCCACTGATGCACTATGGTGCTTTTTCAATTCTGTACTGTCCAAAGTCGAACCAAAAGATGCCAAAGAAGCAATGACTAAAGATTGCTGGTTCCAGGCTATGCAGGATGAAATCCATGAATTTGATCGACTTGAAGTATGGGAATTAGTGCCTCCTCCAGAGCTTGCAATGATCATTGCTTTAAAGTGGATCTTCAAAATGAAGCTTGATGAGTATGGTGATGTGTTAAAGAACAAGGCACGACTAGTTGCTAAAGGATTCAGACAAGAAGAGGGCATTGATTTTGAATAATCGTTTGCTCCGGTTGCTAGAATTGAAGCCATAAGAATCTTCCTTGCAAATGCTGCTAGTCGGAATATGATAGTCTACCAGATGGATGTCAAAACGGCTTTCTTGAATGGAGACTTAAAGGAAGAAGTTTATGTGAGCCAACCCGAAGGATTCGTGAATGCTGAACATCCTACTCATGTTTACCGATGGAAGAAGGCTCTTTATGGGTTGAAGCAGGCGCCAAGGGCATGGTACGATACATTGTCCAAGTTCCTTCTTGTGAACGGGTTCTCCAAGGGTGTTGTTGATCCTACACTATTCACCAGGAAGTCCAGAAAACATCTACTACTTGTTCAGATTTATGTAGATGATATCATCTTTGCTTCAACAGATCCTAGTGAATGTGATAGTTTTTCAAAGGAGATGAATTCCAAGTTCCAAATGTCCATGATGGGACAAATGTCATTCTTCTTAGGATTACAAGTTTCTCAAAGTCCCGGAGGCATATTCATTAATCAATCCAAATACGCCAACGAGATCTTGAAAAAGTTTGGATTCTATTCAAGTGAACCTGTTAACACTCCCATGGTTGATAGAACAAAGCTGGATGAAGATCCTTCAGGGATTCCAGTGGATATAACAAAGTATCGAAGCATGATTGGATCTTTGATGTACATCACGGCTAGCAGACCAGATCTTCTGTTTGCTGTGTGTATGTGTGCTCGGTATCAATCCAGGCCAACCAAGAAGCATGTTGAAGCAGTGAAAAGGATCTTCCGATATCTTCAAGGCATAGTTCATATGGGTCTCTGGTATCCTAAGGACACAGCAATGGAGTTAACGGCGTATGCGGATGCTGATCATGCGGGATGTCAAGACACTCGTCGCAGTACTTCAGGAGGAGCTCAGTTTTTAGGGGAAATGTTGGTTAGTTAGTCTTCTAAGAAGCAGATGAGTACTTCCATATCATCTACTGAAGCTGAGTACATTGCCATGTCTGCTTGCTGTGCACAAATCCTTTGGATGCGATCACAACTTTCGGACTATGGACTCTCGTACAACAAAATTCCCCTATATTGTGACAACAAAAGCGCCATTGCTCTTTGTTGTAACAATGTTCAGCACTCCAGGTCAAAACACATCGACATCAGGCATCATTTCATCAGGGAACAGGTGGAAAAAGGAATTGTGGAACTATACTTCGTGAGGACAGAGTTTCAGTTAGCGGACATCTTCACCAAGGCCCTCCCAAGAGAAAGGTTTCAGTTTATTCTACCACGCCTTGGCATGAAGAGCATGACACCTGAAACCCTCAAGTTTCTTCAGGAAGAAAAGGAGGAGTAAAGGATTGTCTTCTTATATCCTTGTACATAGTTGTATATATCTTAAATCAAAAAGAAAATACAAAAATATAAAACCTATAAAAACCTTAAAAATCAAAAAATCAGAAAATACCAAAAATAGTCCTACCTAGGCATGTCTTCTGTTTATCGATAACATTTACGGATCTAGAAATGTCATTCAACAATGACACGGATCCTTAAATGAAGCTCGAGCAGAAGTTATACTAATCAGTTAAAACATGTCTTAATGGCTTGCAGTTACTACATACTGCAACCCGCGATACACTCTGGGGAAAGCACATCGCCAAAAAGACGGCTGTTCCTTCAACTGGGTGATGTTCATCTGGGCATGGATTACTTCATATCCATGTTTCACCGACTTGATGTACGTTTCAGTGCGTCATTTCGTGTATAAGAAGAGAAGTCTTCTTTACATTAGACTCTTTATTTTGTTTGATTCTTCAAGAGAGTCTTGATGTTACACAAGGTGGTAAATTGAATTAAATTTTCACAAATACCCGTCGCTCAAGTGAATGACTACAGCTCTTTAAATGGAAAACGGGTCATTAATTGAGGGGGAGCATATTTGTTCAAATTTCCGACACCTTGCCAAATTTGTGCAACATCAGCAGTGACACTCTCTCGTTGTTTCACGGGGAGCATAGTATGCTCCAAAATCAGAATACATTTAAACCTGACCACATTTTCTCCCAAATTTTCTAAACTTATTTAAATCACTTGGGATCACAAATCTCAAATGGTTTGAAATTTTTGATCGGGGGAGAGAATGTGATTTAAATATGAAATTCTGATAAAATGTGATGATTTGGAAGTTAATGTAAGCTCTCCCGTATGTGCTAAACCATTTTGTATATCAAGGCACATATTGAGGGGGAGCAAAATGTTTTGGATGAGGAAGTAAACTCTCCCATAAGTGCTCAGTTGTATGTCAATGCACTTATTGAGGGGGAGCAAAGGATTTGGCATCTCATGTGACCATGACTCAGAATTAACCAATGAATTGACGAAACTTGAACTGTCATCAATCGAAAGGATACGTCTTGGCCGGGTAATAATTTCAAGCTGGTCTAACCAGTGATGTAAGCGTGTCTCAAAAAAGATGTATCTGAGTAGAGTGTACCATTTCGAGAAACTTTCTGTGGACTTGACCAGGCCGGGTAATAATTTCAAGCTAGTCTAACTAGTGATGTAAGCGTGTCTCGAATCGGTCATGTTCACTGAAAGTGGATCAATTCAAAAAGTGCGAGCTCTACCTAACATGTGCAAATTTATAAAACTATCACTCGAGCACATGTTGAGGGGGAGCATTTGAAAAATATAAAACTCTCAAGTGTTTGCAAAAATGTGTTTCAGAATCATGAACACTTTGAGAGATTTTTCAAAGATTTGGTTTGGCAATCGTGGATGAATACTAAAGACCGGCCATTTTAATATACGCATGGAGTTATAAGGATGGTTAGGTTAGGTTCAAGTTCCCACGATCCCGCCAGAGCCGGAGGGATCTACCTTGGGACAATCCACTAGTTAGTGTAGAAGTCCTTAGGTATGATTAAAAAGGAGAAATGTGTATAAGGGAAGAGTGCCGACTGAGATGGAGCTAACACTGGAATGAACCCAACAAGGTGTTAGTTATGAAGTCTCAGTAAGCACTGAAGGGGTTGAAGAATGAAAAAGAATTGTAAAGATAAAGGGTGAAAAGAAATAGCCCTCCTTACAAACTTAGGCAGAAACCGGGTCAATTCATATGCTGTCAGAATCACTTAGTTGATTGCTGACATTGAAGACAAAGTATCATGGACCCAGTGATACGCTGCACAACCCTCCCCAGCCACTCAAGGTCCCTCAAAGGATTCTTGTTTCAGTTGTCACGGAGTTCAATACATTTCTATCGTCTCTCTCACTCCGAGTTAGATGATATTGAAAAGGTGGCAGTCCTCTCCAGCCTCCGATCACCAAATCAAAACGCACAATAGAGTCTAGAGCCACGAGATTCATAATAAGATCTCATAGGAACACGAATTATTTCTACACTGGGTGTTCAACATTAAGGACACCAGTTGTAAACTTAAGAGTCCTACGCAGATCTTAGCAATCTGCCAGAACATTTATGAGGGAATTTACAAATGTAATTCTCAATGATTGAATGGAAATTCCTGCCAGGGTCAACATCAAGCAGCCCTGAAAGCAGGTCACTTCGGTAATTCATTATGGATTACGCTTAGTGGTCACGACAGTATCAGACGGTCTACAGTCGTGGAGTGATCTCCAGCGACTCACCTAATCGTTGATTTACTACGGTAAAATCTTAAAAAGCCCTCTGTGGGTTTTCGATTAGGAACGGTCTTGGTAAGGATTAGAGAGAGTTTTCACACTATGTTGTTGACTATCTCGAAGTCCAAACTTGTAAGTACCGGTCGAATTATTGCTAACTGTCGTATGCAGGAATTTCTGGCGGTTGTAGCAGTGGAATGCTGTAGCTGGTTGCTGTTGTAGCTGGTTGCAGAAAAGATGCCAATCCATCACCACATGTTCACTCTACTACATCATCATCAAAGTAGTCATGATCAACCAAAAGACCTTCAACACAGCTTCTGCTAACTCTGATGCTAAAGATCATGACCCTGAATAGTGTGAGCATGTCGGCTCTAAGTATATGTCATCACATGGAGACCTACTACTGAAAGATGACTTGGAAACTCAAGTGGGATGATACTTTCAAAGATTACTCAAAGTTCATCCAAGACAAAAGAGAAGTCATCTGAAGATCACGGATGTTTGCACAACGATCTATGATATTGAAGAATCAATGGTTGCGAGCTATGAAGTCAAGATCCAAGGAAGTAGTGCTGAAATTCAGAACGTTACTTCTGGGGTGACCTCCCTTAGGGGGAGATTGTTAGGAATATGAATATTCAGCTGAAGACTCGGTCACCCCGAGTACTTATTAGCACATCATAGCTCGTATGATTATCAGTAATATTATTAGTAGATTAGTTATTAAATAGTATTGTGGAGTGGGTCGGGTCTTTACCCTCTGTCAGCTCACTCCACAGCCCGCTAGGGGCATATTATGTAGTAAGTATAAATACCCCTTCCCTTGCAAGGGAAGGGTTGGAACTCTCATTATTTTCAAGCTAATACACATAGTGTTTCTCTCACTAGAAATTCCCATCTCTCTCTCTCTAGTTTCTTTCATTCGATCCATATCTAGGCCTCAAACAAGTGTTTCTTGCATTGTGAATACCCTACACAGAGACTATAAGTCGGCTGCTTCATCATCCACAACTTTCCTTCCGATCCTAGTAAACACTGGGTGTCGGCGGCCATCCTTCTCGCGCCTTTCCTTTCGGTAACGCGGTGGGGATGCTTCATGCTCAGGGTCAAAGTTGAGCCTGGCTTGCAGACTCTGACTAGACCTCTTTTTCGCTTCCTCTCGCATCAGAGCAGCCAAGGTTTCATAGTTTTGAGATACGAAATCACTTGGCGCTAGTTCAGGCGTGACTCCTTCTAGCGCGAGGATGTTTGTTTCCACATCAGGACCCTTGTTTCGGATAGGCGCATTTGGCGGCTCAGTGAAGTCTAATTCTGGCATGGTGAAAGGAGTGCGCAGTAGATCTATCGTGCTAGTGGTTGTTGTAGTAGCGTGGGCAGTCCTTGTGGGCGGTTCTACTGTGGCAAAGGCCAGATCTGCGTATAATTCGAGGATCTTGGGCGCACTGGTTGTTCCAGAGGCCTGCTTAGCGGCTGAATCACTTAGCTGCTTCTGCCCTTGTAGGTCACCATGTGTTTTCTTCGTCTGCGGAGTCCGCTGATTTTGATTTCCGTGCTTCGTCATTCTAGTTCTTAGTAAAGTTCTTAGTGTATAGGTCCCACGGATGGCGCCACTTGTTGATACAAAAGTTGGGCGTTCCTTGTTTCCGTATCAATTAGATCTTAATGCTTGAGACCTGCGCACTAAGAAAACAAAAATACACCGTTAGGCTTATCGTGGGATTGTCTCCCACGATTATCCTCCGACGTGAGAGTAAGTAATCGGTTTTAGGGTTTAGTTGAAGAGTTAGGGTTCTTAGATCGTACCTTTAATGAGAGCCGAGATGCTCTATATTACACACGAAATCCTTGTTGGTTTCGTGTTCCTTACCCTTCGGCGTATCCGCCTAAGTCGGTTTTGATACATATCCCATAAATAAGAGATATCCTATATCAAGACCATAAATAACTTCGGGTTTGGGCCATCGTAAGCCCAAACCGTTATCGTGGTAGCCCATTCGTGATGGGCTTGAGCCCATTCGTGATGGGCTTGAGTGTTAGTAGCGTCCATTGGTCGGGTTCGTGACCCGAATGCGGACTATACGTCATCAGTTGTAGCAAAACATTCATCAACTAAACATTAAAAAGTTACAGCTAACTGAAAAGCTTTCCTTATCATTGACTCTTGTTCACATATCAGACATAAATCAAGATAATTACCACAATACCCATCAAATTTTGTTGGTTTTGTATTGATATCATCAAAACCTCGTTTTTTTACCTCTAAAATACGCGTCATCCGTCAAATGTACATGTCACGTCACACGATTATACCGTTATGCTCCACGTCATTTTGGCCACTTTCACAACGATTATACCGTAAGAGCATTTTCATGCTACCATGGAGCATATTAATTGCTAAGACTTCAGTGGTATATTTATAAAACTGTAAGCAAAATTAGATCGAGTCACTACTATCGAGCGTATGTAACAGAACACGAAACTGAGTACATGTTTAGTGCAAGCAACATGTGGTCCTTGTTATAGCAATGGATCAAACAAGAACTGTAGCCAATACTAATGAAGATGGATTTCATGAGAGCTGGAAACAAATCTCACCATCAATAACATTTTCTTTTATGTCTAGCGCAATTAAATCATTGAACAACTATTTTATACTTTAGTTTAAATACATAATGATTATCTAATTATATTATTTTCATTGCAATACTTAGTTGAAAATACATATCAGAACACTCTTTGTATAAAGCTACTTCAAAGTCTTGTATTTTAGATAATTGATAGAATTGATTGATGCAATATGTCTAGTCAATTTGAAGTAGATGGTCCCAAATTATTGTTTTATTTTTTAGTGGTTCAATATTCCAAAAAATAAATTTGTCATGTTTTGTGGAAAATGATGAATAAAGTTAAGAATCCCACATTAGAAGTTAGAAGACTTAAAAGTCTTTAAAACTTGTAGTTATCAAACATCTTTTCTATCTTGTGATATTTTCCTCCTCAATACATATAAATCAAAAGTAAGCTAATGGGCCCAAATGATCAACCAAAACCAAGACTAAAAGATGAAGACTTTAAGTAGTCATTCACAAAAAAACATTCGCAAACACAGATGCACACACATTTTCATCACAATTTACTCATTCCTGTGCTTGTGAAAACAAAAACTGTGTAATCATAAACTCTAAAATTATGCTGAAGTAATGTACTCAACAGTTTCATTTATAATTGTACTCTCTCCTTGATAATTCGATCAACTTAATCTATTACACTAGTTTATAAAATAAAACAGCGAGTGCATGCTTTTGCATGGTCGTTCTGAATGAAACGCATTTATGTCTTGACAATGATACCTTAAGTGTACTCTTTGACAATATAATCAAATTTTCCATATCATTTTTCACTATGTACTATGAAACTTAAGAACTTTCTAAGAAAAATGGAGTTACATTTGATTAATATCGTAGTTTAACTTTAAATACTTTATTGAAATTGGTCAAATTTCTTTTAAAACGTTAGAGCTTAAAACTTTCTTATTATTTAAGTCATTTACAACATTTTGATCAAAAGAAATCGTTAGTTAAGCTATTTTACACTCAAATTTAGTTGTTTTTGTTTATTGTCCTTCATCGGAATTGCATTCAAAAAAGGTTTATCAGAATTGTATTCTAAAAGGGTTTATTGGAATTGCCACACAAGGTCCTACCGGAATTGAACATTAGGGTTTATCAAAATTGCCACACAAGGGTTTATCGGATTTGAACTTTAGGATTCATCAGAATTGTTACTTAGTAGATTCCTTGCTTGTACAAGCTTGTGAAAATACTTCGACTTTGTGGAAATCTCCTATCTTGTATAAGTTAGTGAGATATCATCGGAATTGCAAAGATCCATCGAAATTCAGATACATTATCTAGATTGAAAAGTCTATCGCAATTCAGATATCTTATCAAAATTGCAAAGTCTATCGCAATTCAGCTATCTTATCGGAATTGACCAAGTTCTGTTGCAATTTACTTAATCTATCGCAATTGGATCAACAGTCATCGCAATTCATTTAACTCGTCGCAATTGTTAAACTGTGAACAGTGTTTGTCGAAATTGGACGTGAACAATAATCATCGCAATTCAGTTAGCTCGTCGCAATTGGTAAACTGTAAATAGTGTTTGTCAAAATTGGACGTGAACAGTAATCATCTTAATTCAAACTTAACCAAAACCAAACTTCATAACTCACAACACACTTTTCAATTGTCTACAAGATCCATAACAACACAAGTAAACCAATTACAATCATGTCTCAACCACCTTATTTCAACTACTTTCAACAGCAGTTTCCTCAACAATAGCAGCATCCTCAGCAACCGTAGTATCCTCAACAACAACTATTCATGAAACAACCTCAATTCTTTCCACAGCAACAATCCCCTCAACAACAACCATACCAACAACAACCAATGCAATCCTTCTCACTTCCTACAAAACAACCACATCGGTTTGATCAAATATGTGAGACCATCAGCAGCCAACAATCTAGACATGAAGCTGGATCACTTGACACACCTCTAATGCTCACTCCTGGTAATTATGTTCAATGGGCAAGTCGATTCTTAAGGTTTATAGAACTCAAGAAACCACATGGCAAATATATGAAAAACGTTACAATTGAAGGTCCATTCCAAATGCCAACTACAACAGTTCCTGGAGATGCAACTGCTATTCCTCCAAGACTTGTGTTGATGCAAATAATGTTTTAAAAATGTTATTTATATCTTTCGATTACTTCATGTTTTAAGGATGAAAAAATGTGAAAACACGTTACGTTAAAATTAACGTAAACAAGTTTTTAATCGGTAGATCCCGTTTCTAGGGGTGAGCATGGGGCGGTTCGGTGCGGTTTTTGACTAAAACCGAAACCGCCCCGCAATTACGGTTTCTATAAAAATGAGGATCCGCACCGCGCGGTTTTTGCGGTTTCGGTTTTGCGGGTTTATGCGGTTTTGCGGGTTGGTTTTTGGTCAAAACCGCCCCGCACCGCAAGATATATTTTTTTATTTTTGGTGCAGTTTTTGGTGCGGTTTTGCGGGTTTATGTGGTTTTTGGTGCGGTTTTAGTGTGTTATTCTACAAAATAAAAAAATATATTTAAAAAATATATTTAAAAAATAAAAAAATATAAATTTTAGTGTGTTATTTTAGTGTGTTATTCTAAAAAATAAAAAAATATATATTTAAAAAATTATAAATTGTAGAGTGGTGCGGTGCGGTTTTTGCGGTGCGGTTTTTCGGTGAAAACCGAAACCGCCCCGCAATTGCGGTTTTTATTTTTTCCTGAAACCGATCCACCAGTTTTTGCGGTTTTGCGGTTTTTGTGGGGCGGTTTTTTGTGGTTTTTGCGGTTTTGCGGTTTGCGGTTCGGTTTTTGCTCACCCCTAGTAGATCCCATTTCTACGCAAATCACTCTAGAACAAATTTACAAACTTGACTAATGATCAAAGAAGTAAATTTGGTTTTATGACTTCACATTTTAATGTGACAAAACATTTTTTCAAAAATACACCTTACAAATTATTTTTGAATAATTAAAAATTTTTTTAATGGAAAAATAAGTTTAAAATACATAACAGCTATTTCCCCCCCCAAAATCAGCTCCAAACTTCCCCAAATAAGTTTTCACGAGAAAAGACAAAAATTGGAGAGTCTTTGTCTGGCACTGCTCCACGGTTCCACTAAATATAGTGGAGCCGTGGGTGATTTAGTGGAGCCGTCCTACTGTAACGGTCAGATTTTCTCTGCCTATAAATACCAGCCCTATTCACAGTTTTTGGGCACCCTTTCACACACAGAAACTTATGAGTTTAAAACTCTCACACCTTTCTTTCTTCTTGATCATTTAGTTTAGTTTTTCTTTTGTTCAAGAGTGATCCAATCATCCAACTTAGAGATCCTCTCCATTCCTCTTCAATAGCAAGAGAAGAACACAAAGTATCCAAGTTGATACAAGGTGTTGTCATTCCTCTTCAAGTGCAAGAGAAGAACTCAAGGTATCCAAGAAGATACAAGAGTTATAGTTGTTAGGTTATTTGTAACATTTGTTACATCCTTGTTGTATCATAGCATACATCAAGATTATTTTTCTTTTGTGAGAGTGTGAGTGAAGATCATTGTGATCTTATAGAGATAGTGAATATCTCTTGAAGCCATTGGGCTTGTGTGATTGATCAAGAAGATCAAGGGTCGATAGGATAGAGTTAGATAAGTGAGTGTTGATCATTGTGATCGTGTCGAGATCTTGGTGATCTCTTGAAGCCATTGGGCTTGTGTGTTTGATCAAGTGGATCGTGGTAGATTGGTGCTAGCTAAGATTAGCACTCGACATCTAGCTTAGTGTCGGAAATAGGATAAGCGACGTGTACGGTTTTCTCCGCCTTAAGGGAGGTTGTTGACATAGTGCTTGAAACTCTCGAGTGTGGTACTCGGGGAGTGGAGTAGGGCGAAGAGGTGCTTCGTAGCCGAACCACTATAAATCCTTTTGTCCCGGTTTGATCTTTCCAACTCTTCTCTTTACTTACTTTACTTATTATTAGTTAGTTTAGTGTGTAGTTCATATTGGTGTTGATTGATTGCACTTAAGATTCGAATCAAGGTTTTTCATAAGTAAACTTTAAAGAAGATTTTAAAAGAACTTAAAAACCGGTAAAACTATTCAACCCCCCTTCTAGTTTTCCACAATTGATATCAGAGCCCCATCAGTCAAGCTTTTAAAGTATATTGTATTTTAAAACTTGAATCGATCAATGGATTCCGACAAATATCTAGAAGGGCAATCTATGCAAAGACCACTACTTTTCGAAACCGATTGTTTTATTTATTGGAAAACAAGATTCGAAACGTATGTGAAATCAAAAGACATTGATCTTTGGCATATTATTACCGAGGGTGACTTTCAACCAATTCAAATGAATTCGGAAACTAAAAAGAATGAAATAGTTTCTTATGATAAACAAAGTGATGAACTTAAAAGAAAATTAGCCAAAAATAATGAGGCTAAAATGATGATTTACAATGCTTTGCCTAAAAAAGAATTTGAAAGAATTTTCATGTGTAATACGGCAAAAGATATGTGGAAAACTTTGTTAGTCACTCACTAAGGTAATAATCAAGTCAAAGAGAACAAGATAGACCTTCTTGTTCAACAATATGAATAATTTTCCATTTCGGAAGATGAGTCAATAGATAATGCTTTTGCTAGATTTAATACTATTATCACTAGTCTTAAAGCTCTTGATGAAGGTTACTCTAGCAAGAATTATGTTAGGAAGTTTCTTAGGGCTCTACATCCTAAATGGAGTACAAAGGTCACCGCCATTGAAGAGTCAAAGGACTTGGCGACACTGTCACTCGATGAACTAATATGAAACTTGAAAGTTCACGAGATGATAATAAAGAAGGACTCCGATAAATAGTCAAAGGCAAAAGCGAGAGAGTTAGATCTCTAGCATTAAAAGCCAAGAAGGAGTCTAGTGATGAGGAATGTTCGAGTTCCGATAGTGAAGATGAAGAATATGTGTTAGCGGTTAGAAATTTTAGAAAGTTCTTTAGAAGGAAAGGTAGATTTCCTAGACAACCTCGTGATAAAAAGAGGTTATCTTAAAAGAACCGAGATGAAAGGAAAGGGACGAGTGATAGGAGATGCTTTAGATGCGGAGATCCTAATCACCTCATAGGAGAATGTCCCAAACCACCGAAATTCGACAACCAACGAGCTTTCATAGGAGGCTCTTGGAGTGATAGCGGTGAAGAAGAAGAGAAGAAGCTTAACAATGAAACATAATGGCTCAAGCTTCAAATGAGGTACATTCCGACTCTTCTTATTATAGTGATGATAATTCGTCAATAGATGACAATAGGTTACATGATGAATACAATAAATTATGCGAGGTTAATTCTAAAATTTTAGGTAGAAATAGAACACTAAAATTAAAATTGCAAGAACTTGAATTGCTAATTTTAGAACTAAAGGATCAAGTCAAAAGACTTG
This sequence comes from Artemisia tridentata subsp. tridentata, assembly GCA_021014915.2. Lineage (NCBI taxonomy): Eukaryota > Viridiplantae > Streptophyta > Magnoliopsida > Asterales > Asteraceae > Artemisia > Artemisia tridentata. Next base: position 68,280,510 of record CP139506.1, read on the forward strand.
AGAAAAATAAAGAAGTAGACTTAGGATGTGGGTCATGTGTAAGTCTTCAAGTAGAAAATGAGAAACTCAAAGAAAATGCTTTGAGAATCACTAAGTTCAAAGAAGGAGCAAAGGCACTTAATAAGATGCTTGAAAACATTAGCTTTAGTGAACATGACCGTGCGGGATTAGGATTTGACCCAAATCAAGCTTCTACAAGTAGTACTAAACATGTAAAATTTGTAAAGCCTGAAATATCTGAGTTTGTAGGTGACGACACCACTAAAGGTACGGACGGTACCATTAACTTTAATGGTACCGTGGTACCGTCTGGTGCTGAAGTCAGATCAGGGTCAATTTTGAAAAATAACTTAAGTCCTAAACCAAGTCACATAGTTGTAAATGGTACTAAAGTGCCAATTGCTAGCATAGAGGAAGTCAAAAGCTTTTACAAACCCCTGTCAACTCCCGGACTTGGATTTGTAAATCCCGACACTAGGTTAAAGACTCCTCCACCTAGAAAAACAAATTCTCCCAAACCTCGGTCAAGAACACCTCTGCCGAGAGGTAACTTTAGAAGACAAAGTTATCCAAGTAACTTCCCCGTAACTTGGAATAACTGTAAATCTCAAAGTTACCTACCATGGGAAATGTGTTATCCATTCTCACATCCTAAACTAATGCAACAAATGCGTAGGATGTTTGCCACTAACAACTTTGGACCCATGAGATATTGGGGACCAGATGTTTGAACTTCTGTTTTACTAGATAAACATGGTTTTAAATAAACCTGAAGTCTAACTAATGGAGAATGATTTGTGATCAAACAAATCATGTGACTCAAAGTCAAGTCGTGTCTCACATGCCTAGCTTTCAACAAAGGTAGTCTAGTGTTAGAGTTTTAAGGGCAACACCTCAGGTTCAGGTACGCTTTCTTAAAACACCCTTTGTTAGTAGAAATGCTAAGCATATAGTGTAATTAGAATCTAACATGGTAGGCACTATAACACAGAAACTAAATTCACATCTCATCATGACAACCTCAACTTGTCCAGAAATGTACAATGATCGTTCAAAGAACGTGCGTGACAAGTTTGAGATGAGCAATGATGAGTGAATCAAGTTTCTTTCCTTGCACGTAAATAATCTTACTTGAAGAAAGTATTCCCATAAACTTAAGTATACTATATGTATAAGATACATAGCTTAGAAAAATCTTAATTGATACTAACGCCCATATCCGCAAAAACGAATCTCACAAGAGACGATGAAAGTGAGTGCGCGAATATCACTAGGTTAGGGGCATGATAGGTAAATTGGTTTACCTAACGGCAAGTAGGCTTATTGTCATGTCTAGTGTTTGGCTTTGTGCCCACTTGTAAGAAGGATCTCAAAACTTCTTACCTTAAAGTGTTTGATGTATCTTCCGATGCATTAAAGACACTATACACTTGAGATTATGATGTCTCAAGGGGATTGATGTAGAAATTGTTGTCTATATCAATCATGATAATGGGAGAGATAATGTAGATTGAAAAAGTAAGAGTGATGTTTGCACCCTCATAGGTTGTTGTCAAACTTCTTGATTCTTCAAGAACAAACAACTCTTGCTATCTCCACGACCGAAGCCGAATACGTAGGCGCCGAAAAAGCATGACAACAAGCACTATGGATGAGGCAACCTCTAATCAAAAGAGACGTCCATCTCAACAACGCTCCTGTGAAGGGTAACAACCAAGATGCAAATAGACTTGACCGAGAACCCCGTAGTTTGCTCATGTACGAAGCTCATAGAAGTACGTCATCTCCTCCGTCGCGATAATGTCAAAAGAAAATTTTTTTCTCAGAAAAGTTTCTCTTAAAAGACAACATAGTTGATATTCTAACCTATATGTTCTTCACACCCCTCTTATGACTATTTGAATATTTCTTCGGAAAGATTAAAGTCATATTTTATTCCTCGTCTCATGACTTCTTAATATTTCACTGGAAATATTAACGTCATTTCTCACGTCTCTTCATAGACTTCTTAAGTCATCCTTCTCATCTCGCTCATGATTATTTCAATATTTCAATGGAAATATTAAAGTCATCCCTTGCGTCATACCTCTTAACTTGCTCAATATTTCACTGGAAATATTAAGTAAATCTTTTCATCTTTCCTATGACCGCTCGAATATTTCACGGGAAATATTGAAGTCATTCCTTGCGTATCACTCACGACTTTTTAAAGTCATCCCTCTCATTTTCCTCATGACTTTTAGATATTTCACTGGAAATACTAAGTCTTCCCTTACGACTCTTCTCATGACTGTTAAACGTTTCACTGGAAACGTTAAGTCATTCCTTAAATCTTGTCTCTTGACTTTTAGATATTTCACGAGAAATATTAAAAGTCAATCCTCATTTTCCTCCAATGACAACTTAGGCATTTCCTTGGAAATACTAAGGTCATTTCTTGTCATCCCGTCTAATCGATTTCGTCAAAAGAGTTTATTAGGTATAAACTTTTTCCTCACGTCAAAAAGTCTTACTAAACAAGTAAGATTAATCTGTCAAGAGTCGAAACAGAACAAAAATAGGTCTCAGACACAGACGGCTCCACTAAAGTGGCACGGCACCACTAATGTTTAGTGGTACCGTGGTACCGTATGTCTGAGAAAACACCCATTTTCTTCTATTTTCCCTCTGCATATCTAATTCAAAACAAAACCTCTCATCCTTGCTGTCAAAAATCGAACCCACACCAAAATCCAATTACACCCTTGCTAATCAATATCAAGGCATTGTAATCAAACATTCTAAATCGCTACAACACAAATTGTAAGTCAATTATCTCGTATTTCTTTCCAATTTGAGTCTAGGGTTTGTTCTTATGCATAAAATTGAATTGGGGATTTTCAAATTTTATTAGATTTTTATGCAATTTGAACTAGGATTAGACAATGTAGTACTTACATGATTCCCTAAACCTAGGATTTTCATAAACCCACTAATATGGCATAATCTAGTCCGAATTTTTCCATTCAAATTGGATGAGGATTAATTATTTTTGGCGGAATCATGTCTAGGATGATTAAAATTGGATTAGGAATGATTAACATTGAGGCTTTTCAATTTTTATATTTTTGGCGCCAAGTTGAGGCGTATGCCAAACACCCCAATTCCATTAGTTTTCGAAAAACTCCACGTGTCTAGGATCATGAAATCTTTTTCGTGCATTGTTGATGCAAATTAAAAACGTTTTTACATGCATACATGAACTCTCAAATATGGATCGAATTACATGATTAATATGTATTATTCAATATACTTGACTGAGCAAAAGTGAAGGTAGGAGCGTTTGGGTAATCTCATTAGTTTTGTTTTAGAGTCGAGACTACCGCACCTCCACATTGTCTGCATATAAGCACACACTAGGCACGTATATATAAATGAAATCTTAATCTTCAATAAATTTTTCATAGGTAACATGGGATTTCACATGTTTGATTACGATCATGAACTGACAGCTGAGTACATTCCCAAACCGTCACTTGAACCTGACACCCCACTTTCTCATATACAAAGCTTCCATCACCTAGAGACTCGTCTCTTCCATGAAGGACGTATTGTCGAACCTTCCTTTCTAAACCATGATCATATCCAAACCATGTTTCAAGGAATCGGATTCGATTGCTTGTTTCGGATCAATGATCACATTTGTCCTCATTTCATTCTTGAGTTCTATAGACAAGTCAAACTCGTACATAACGAGGATCAAACTTTGTCTATCCAATTCGTGATACAAAACCAAGAAATCTCACTTACTCTTGACCAATTTGCCAACATTCTTCAAATTCCGAACTATGGACAATGCTCCTACACGGAAAGTTGGTCACTCAAAGCCCTCACTAGTCACCAAATTCAGTCCGGTCCTTACAATACTCTCATTCCCACTACACGTGCGATTAAAGAGCACATTCGTCTTCCTCAAAAAGTTCATGGTTTTCTTAAAGAAAACGGTGAAGTTGAGTTTCGTGAGTCTCATGAGTATGACTTAGATCCACTTAAAGTCTATGTTGATGAAGTTCATCCACATTTACGTAGATGGATAGAAGTCATCCATGAAAATGTCTTTTGTCTTCCACACAACCGTGAGCAACTTCCGGCGTGTTGTGCTCACATGTTGTATTTTCTAGTCACTGAGCAACCCTACAATCTTGCCTACTTTGTGGCAAGGAGAATTGTCAGTGTCAGGGGTCGAGTCGATAAGGCAATACCCTATGGCATTTTGCTGACTCGTCTATATCGTTTTGTCATGAACACATTCCCACATCTCCAAAACACTAAATATCTTCTCGTTGAACCTACCATGGCACCTCTAACCCAAAACACCTACACTTCTCTATATTGGGAATGTACATCATCTCGAGGGAATCATGATGATGATTCGGTATCGTGCTATGATGTTTCATCAAGCGATGATGAATGAAGGTGTGCTGAAGTGAAGATATTAGATGGCTCTAACTTAAGTAGTATAACCAACTTAAGTATCATTATTATTAAGCTATTATTAATATGGTCTTGTGTATGGCCATCTAACACTAACTAGCTTGAATTGTTTTAACATCTCTTGCTTGATATTGGTTACCTTGACTAGTTAATCAATCTTGATGTTTGCCTAGTTCATGCATTTTCTTTTATTTTATTACATGCACTAGATGATAAAATTGCTTGAAATCATGCATGCTTAATAGTTGCCTAAAAGCATAGATGATCACATGATGATAATAGTTTCTAGTTGAGACTAGTGCTAGGAATTCTATGTGATTACTCTTTAGTAGATTGAGGCTTTGAGATTTGTAGAAAATGTATTCCCCAGATTTACCCATTTTAGGTAGCCTAGAACCTGCAGAACTGGAAAAAGGGTCAACTGCAGGCCACGGCTCCACTAAATTTAGTGGCGTCGTGGTACCTTTAGTGGTATCGTGCCCTGGGAAGACGAAATTAATTGTTCTCTTCCACTTTTTGACTCTCTTTTCCTAGACATCTACAAACATAACCTGATTCACATACACCCAAATCCCCAAATCCAACATCCTATCCAACCTTGCATGTTTTGATTTGGCTATGTAACTAACATCATACATTGCCCATCCTTATCACTTCACACTCACCATACAACTATCATGTCTTCCACCACTGCTACCACTTCACACAAAACCAAAAAGCCAAGGCTTAACATCAAACCAACTAATGAGATGATTCTCATTGATCTCACCTTGAATGATAATGATGATATCCATACACCAATAACCTCAACCAAATCAACATCTTAAATCTCAACACCCTTAGCTCCATCCAAGGCAACCTCAACTAAACCAACATCTTCATCCTCCACCACCATTAGAATCAACACACCTTTATCTCAACCAAGTCCTCCTCAACCACTAGCTTTAACCTTCACCCAATCACCATCAAACCCCTTTGGACTTGGCACTAACACATCATCCTCTACACCATCACCATTGATATGTGTTAAATTACACATATCTTTTACCTAATAAAACGGACCAAAAAGACTAAAAACTAACCAAATATGCCAAATATATTGTGTTTTTGTGTTTATGCACGTGCAAGTACGGATATTGAGAAAATGGACAAAAATCAATAAAAAAAGGGCAAAACGAGCACGGGATTTGAAAAAGAGTATTTAAAGAAGAAGCCCGGATGAAGAAATGATGAAGCATGATGATTACCCGCTAAAACCTATATTTATATTACTTTCACCAAATAAATATAGGATTCATCAAAGTCCATGAGATTATATATTTACAGCATCTCTTTAGCCCAAATTCAGCCCATCCATAGCCCATTAACTTGGTAACCTACGTCCAAATGAGTGCCAACTAGCTTAGGTTAAGGAGTACATGATTTCTTATTTAATATAAGGGCAGCCGTCATTTGAAGGAAGGAACCCGACGCACCCGACATGGGTCGTTGAATTACAACCGTATTCTACCTTAGTTTTTCTTTCCAATTCTATGTGCTTCATTAAATGTTCAATCATTGTCTCTGTTTATTTTTAATTTTGTAGTTACTAGCTTTAATTATCAATTCAATTTTTTTTAATGTTATTTTCATCTCATACGAACCTATGATTATTTCAACAAAAGTTTGTGTTTCAATTTATCTTTATAGTTTTAGAATCCAGGTGAATGAATCTAACTTTGCCTTGAAATCTTTTGTCTACGTTTTATTAATCAAGTTTTAGTCATTGAAAATTTAAAAGAAAATCATTTTTTTTAGTCTTTAAAATCTTGTTTCAAATCTAGTAAGTGGTACGTATTTAACCGTAGTTAGTTAATGAGTAATTAGTGGGGGTTAATCATGGAGTTTAAGGAGACATGTTTTCGAGCCTATGAAGTGTGTCGCATATCATTATCTTCGCATCTTTATTCTCATTTGGTTATCTCTATTCTCTTTATCTCTTTATTTTTAGTTTGTTTATGTTTATCGTCATATTTAGTTTGGTAGTTGTTATTCTTGCTTTAGTTGTTGCTTTTAGTATAGTTATGCTTAGTGAGTAGATTTCTTTTATGTTTGTTAAGTGGTGGTGATTTGAGACTTAAGTGTGAATAAGCTTAGAAATTGATGGTCAATAACTTTTGGTTACTTGGATTGATAGTTGGTTATTTTAACGGGCAAAAGCCGTTGGGATAATTAATTATTTAAACTACTAATTTTTACCTTGAAAAATAATTGTTTTCAACATAAGCCAACGTTGTGAGAAAATAATTTATTTTGACGGGTATTAATTAAAAAGGGCTTGAAACGAATATTCACACTTAATGAGCTTTTCACCACTCTTGACAAGCATATATTTTAATATCTTAACTTTCTCGTCATTAGTTGTAGTCTACTTTTAAAATAGTTTAAAATAGTTGTTTTAAAATAGTTTATAATTTTTCTAAAAAAAACCCAAACCAAAAATATTCGACAATCAAGCATTAACAAAAGACATAAACGAAATTTTCAATTCAAATCTCGTCGAGGAATACGACTCCGGAAGATTTAATTATCATTTGTCCTCAAGTGATTATTTTATCTAACGGGAATACAAATATTAAAACTGCCTCTATCTATAACGAATCAGTTTTTTGGCGCCGTTGCCGGGGAGGGTTGAAGTGAATTCGTGAATTTGTTTCTCGATTCGTGTTTTGAAGATCCTTCCCTCGGAATTTATTTGCTTTTATAAAAAGAAAAAAAAATACAAAAAGAAAATAAATATAAAACACTTTTCCTAAAGTGTTTTCAAAAATACAAAAATAATATAACCTCACTTTTTCTGAAAAGTGTTGTAAACCATTCCTAATTAAACAATAAAAGAGATCGTGAAGTTAAACGTTACTCGGATTATTTCTTTGCTACAACCTAATTACGGGGTTTTAGTTAGGCTTTGACATTAAATTGCAAGCCGAAAAGAGATCCATTCTTCTCTTACGCCACGCTGCGCGTAGTTTAGAAAGAAACGAGTACGGTTGATCAACGATCACCAAAAAGAAGTTAATTTTAAATTTTTCCTTATAAAAACCCAAAAATATTTTCATTTTCAAATTTGGTTTTCTTTTTAAACCTTTGTTTGTTTTTGGTGTATGCACACCCGTTCTTCTTCTCAACCTCTTCTTTCACCTCTCTCAAATCCCGAGAGAATTATCCGTCACAATCACCGTGTTAATTTCCCAAACGTTGAGGAAGTAAACAACAACAATCAACATCCGCCGATGGGTGATGAAAATCCTAACCCAATGCCAGCTCCCGATCTCCGAACGATGGAGGAGTTGTGCCAACCAACAATACACGGACGTGGTGGCCCGATTGCCCCCGTCAATATTCAAGCCGCAGATTTTGGACTTAAGCATCATATGATCCAACAAGTCCAAAATTCTTGCCAATTTCACGGTTTGCCGGGTGACGATGCAAACAAGCATCTTGACAAATTTATTACCGTCACCCAAAGTATGAAACACAATGGGGTCACCGATGACGCCCTTCGTCTTTATCTCTTCCCATATTCCTTGACGCATCATGCCACCGCTTGGTTTGATCGTCTTCCCAAGAACTCCATTCACACTTTTGATGAGATGGTTTCAAAGTTCTTGGCGAAATATTTCCCACCGTCAATGGTGACGAAATTAAGGAATGAAATTAGTAACTTCCGTCAGCTTCCCGATGAATCCTTATTTGAGGCATGGGAACGCTACAAGCTTTCGATTGATCGGTGTCCAAATCATAACATGTTATTAGTCACCATAATAGATACGTTCTATAATGGTCTAACATTGAGACACCGTGATACGATTAATGCTGCAGCCGGTGGAACCTTTATGAAAAGGCGACCCGAAGAGTGCTATGATCTCATTGAAAACAGGACTACCCATCACAATTATTGGGATTCCTCAGCCGAGAGGAATAAGTCTACTAGATCTGGCACTACTACTTCCTCTTCTAACCCCGAGATAGCAGCTCTCTCTAAGCAGATGAATGATATGTCCACTGCTATCTTAAGAATACATCAAAGTTTGAATCAAAACAACAACAAAAATCAAGTCAATGTTGTTAATAATAGTTGTGAAACATGTGGTGGTCCACATCCTTATTTCGAGTGCCCAGCCTCCGGTGGCTACACTCAAGAGAACGTTTACGCTGCTACGGGATCCTTTAATCAGGGAGGTAACGGTTACCAACCCCAAGGAGACCGTAATTTGCTCAGCTACCGTTCTAACAACTCTCTCGGACCACCCGGTTTCACCCAAAATCAATATCAGAATGTGCCAAACCGCAATATTCCATACAATCAAAATCGGGCTAATCAAGGGAATTTCAATCAAGGGCAAAATTTTCAAAATCAGGGAAATTTTCAAAATCAAAACCCAGGAAATTTTAATCAGGGAAATTTTCAAAACAACAACCAGGGTTTTAATCAAAACACCCGAGGGGCAAATCTCAACAATAATCAAAATCAAGGATTTGTGCAAAACCAATCGCCCTCGGAAGAGTTGTTGAAACAACTAGTTCTTCAAAGTCAAAATCAACTAAAATTTAACAAATCCCAAGAAGAAACAACTAGGTTTTTGATTAAGGAAATGACCGAGATGAAAAAGTCTTTAAATGATCGACCCTCGGGCTCTGGAACTCTTCTAAGCAATACGATCGCTAACCCGAGGGGCGATGTTAAGGCGATCACTACAAGGAGTGGTGTATCATATGATGGACCCACGACTCCAACTACCGATTCTTCTCTTCCTCCCAAGGTAGTTGCCCGTGAGACCGAGGCGACAAAGGACACGGAACTTCCTACTAATAACGGAAGGACCGAAGACGTCCAACCTCCAGTTGTCCAACCATCTAAGCCAAAGGTTGTGCTTGAGCCCGACGAAGCTCCCATAAAAGCAAAACTTCCTTATCCATCGAGAATGAATGATCAAAAGCTCCGCGATAAAGCTTCAAATCAAATGGAAAAATTCTACCAAATCCTCCAAGATTTGCATTTTGATATAAGCTTTGCGGATGCTTTACTTCTGATGCCTAAGTTTGCTTCCACACTCAAGGGTTTATTGACCAACAAAGAAAAATTATTTGAATTGGCAAAAACTCCTCTTAATGAAAACTGCTCAGCGGCAATTCTTAAAAAGCTTCCGGAAAAGCTTGGAGATCCCGGAAAATTTCTCATTCCTTGTGAATTTCCGGGAATGGTTGAATGCTGCGCCTTGGCCGATCTTGGTGCTAGTATTAACCTAATGCCGTTGTCCGTTTGGGAAAAGCTTTCTCTGCCAAAACTTACCCCCACTTGCATGACCCTCGAGCTTGCAGACCGTTCCATAACCCTTCCTAAGGGTGTAGCCGAGGATGTCTTTGTCAAGGTGGGGAAGTTCCATTTTCCCACCGATTTTGTGGTGGTTGATTTTGATGCTGACCCCCGGGTTCCTCTTATTCTCGGAAGATCATTCTTGAGGACCGGGCGGGCTTTGATTGATGTATATGGAGAGGAAATTACGCTGCGGGTGGACAATGAAAAAGTCACGTTTCAAATCAATCAGAACTCTAAACCGCTAACTAGCAACGTTGCTATGGTTGATCCCGTAATTACTTCCGCAAGAAGTGATTCGTTTCTTTCCAGATTTGCGGTTAAGAGTATGTCTGAGAAACGTGCCGAGCTTAAAGCTATGAAAATTACACCCGGTTCAAGCAAATGGTTTGCGAGTTGTTCCGCGGATGTAAAGAGTATTCTTGATGATGATGAATCAGATTCGGAGACCACAACGGAAGTGGTGGAAATTGCTAGCTCTAAGAGCACACCACTTGTCCCATCTCCGGAAACGGTTTATCGAATTGAGACTATTAATTCTATACCTCTCACTCCGAATTCTGAACCAAACGTTTCTGAGTCTTCCCATCCTTCTCCTCCGATTTAGGGAAGTATTATCTCGAGGGAAGAGATCGGGGTGTTTCTTTGATGATGCTCCAATTTCACCGGAAATTGTTGAGCCCGATGGTGATCCGGGGGAAGATGTTTCGTTATTAAAAATGAAAGTTGATGAACCATTTTCCTTTCCCCCGGATGATGTTAAGGAAAATCCGTTAGATCCTTTGGAGCTCGAGCTCAAGGATGCTTTTCCCGAATATGAGAGTTTCATATTTGATGCTGAGAGTAGTGGCAATCCCACTTCTCATTCTGATTTCTCTATCCCGGCTTTTGAAGCCTTCTACTTTGATATTGATCATTCGGAGGAGACGAGTAGTGGCAGTACCACTTCTCATGCTCATATCTCTCCTCCCGAATATGATTCATTTCTCTTCGAATTGAATGATCTCTATCACGAGGAGTTCTCCGATGAACTCTCTCTTTTTTTATCTCCTCCGGAATACGATCATTTCTATTTTGATCTGGAGGAAGATACTAGTCTGGGGGGAGGTGTACCTTCTCATGAAGATTTCATCCCGACCCTCCCGCCCGAGATTCTTGACAAAACTTCTGCTAATGATGAAGAGTATTTCATGATAATTATCCAAATCTTTATGCTCTTCATCACCTATGTTGTGGCTTCTCCCATCATTCACTCCTTCGGGAGTGAGGATACCATCTTTGACCCCGGTATTACCACTTCTGGTTCTTCTTTCTAAAAATACCGCGGGTATCTCATCGGAGTAGAACTTTCGTATGCTTCAGTGTTTATCCAAACATCTTGAACGAAAGTCCGATGGAGATTTCTTTTTCCACATGCTCCCCCAAGGACAAATGAATTCGGGGCGAGTCTAAGCTTTCCGACTCGATACTAAACAAGCGCTTCGTGGGAGGCACCCCATGCTTATCCATCTATTTTCTAATAAAGTGACGTGAGGAGGGCTTCCTCTTCCATATCTTGTGTTTCGTGGTTTTCTATGATGTGTTCAGGATTGCCCGATGATTGAAGACTCTCGTGCTCATGGTTTGCTTCTCTCCACTCGAGTTTCATCATTCGTTGCTCATCCGATATCCTTAATCTTATCATTTTACATCTATCTTTTGGCATAATTAATAAACGGCCTTAGATTTTTGTAGGATACCCTTACCTTTAAGACATTGAGGACAATGTCTCGCTTTAGTCTGGGGGGGTCATCTTTCGATTTGATTTTTGCCTTGCATTTTTGTCGTTTTCTCTCGCAACCCCGTTTTTCCTCAAAATTTGAAAAAATCCAAAAAAATGAGAAAAATTCAAAAAATTTTACAAAAATATAATAAATTTTGACATTTTTGTTGACTTTCCGCTGGTGAGAGTAGGAATAAAATTCTGACTTGATCGGGCGTGTTGAGCCCTAGCTTGTTCCCTTAACCATTTATAATCTATAAGCTCGTGCTAGTCTTTTACACAAGGAGCTATAAAATGCGAATTCTTTTTAAGAGTTTGCAAGTTCCCGTAACGACTTTATATATGCATGGCTTGATTATAAGGCTAAGCATTCGCGGATCTTATTATTTAAGATTTTAAATTTGCGAAGAACGAGAAATGATGGAGTTGTTTATAAGTTAGATTGCTAAACGTGGAGTAGTTGGTTCTCTTTAGAGCTCATCGAAGTTATTTGTGGCTTTTTGTTCCCATAAGCTTGAATCACCAAAATATATAATCCTCTAATTAAAGGTATTTCGGTTTTGGCGATGATTAGTTTTTTTTTTTTTTTTCTTCTTAAGAGAATCCTTGCTTATGAAAGTTGGGTACACATCAAGGTACTGCCAGTGTTACGGTGTAATAGGCAACTGATTCCTGATAGTACGTGCTATTGTCTCTATTGCTATAAAAGCCGTAGGACTCGGGATTTGGCAAAATATATAATGAATAATGAATAATAATAATAATAATCCAAAGCCGATAAAAGTTTTCTGTTTCCTGACGGTTCGCTCCCGTTGACTCAGACTTCAAAAAGGCAGAGGAAAAATATCCAAGGTCAAAATAAGACTCCCGATTCTTGACGGTTTGATGCCGTTGTCTAGGTTGTTTAAAAGGCCGAGGAATAATAATATGTGCTTAATAATGTTAAAAAATGCCAAATTTCGACTCCGGGGGTATCCTAATAAAAGCTTCTGTCTCTGGACTCGTAGATGAGTTGTTTCGGTCGTATATAAAAGGGATATCCTCAAAATCGTGTTAAATCAGAGACCTTGATGTGGACCTCATTTTTGTATGCAACGGTTTTCGAGGGAAGGTTTGGAAACTACTTAGCGTCTAAACTAGGTATCTTTATCGGACTAAAAATTATCGAAATGAGAATTTGAAGAAATTCATTTCTCACCAAAAATAAAATAAATAGAGGAAAATAGGAATTTGGGAACAAGAAGTAATACACAATTAGCTTTTATGGGTAGTGTTGGCAATCTAACTTGTTAATAACAATGATTTCATTTTTAAGCTTAGTTTGGGGGCTCGTGAAAAATCAGGGACGACGAATTTTATCCGTATGGCCACTTCTTTATGAGTCGTGTTTCCTACTCGTTGACCCTAAAAGTTATTGATAGATAATGATTTTCAACAAAACCGTCACATGATTATGAGAAAAAATACAAAAATAGAATAAAAAGGAAAATCGGGGAGTTTTTAGAACTTAAAGATTTCGTAATCTCTTTTGAAAATTTTGCTACTTTTCAAAGTTAGTAAAAAGAGATTGTAAATTTTTTTTTTCTTTAAAAACGTGTTTTTATAACATTGCGTGAGGACACAGCAATATCTTAGTCTGGGGGGATTTTGATATGTGTTAAATTACACATATCTTTTACCTAATAAAACGGACCAAAAAGACCAAAAACTAACCAAATATGCCAAATATATTTTGTTTTTGTATTTATGCTTGTGCAGGTACGGATATTGAGAAAATGGACAAAAATCAATAAGAAAACGGCAAAACGAGCACGGGATTTGGAAAAGAGTATTTAAAGAAGAAGCCCGGATGAAGAAATGATGAAGCATGATGATTACCCGCTAAAACTTATATTTATATTTCTTTCACCAAATAAATATAGGATTCATCAAAGTCCACGAGATTATATATTTACAGCATCTCTTTAGCCCAAATTCAGCCCATCCATAGCCCATTAACTTGGTAACCTACGTCCAAATGAGTGCCAACTAGCTTAGGTTAAGGAGTACATGATTTCTTATTTAATATGAGGGCAGCCGTCATTTGAAGGAAGGAACCCGACGCACCCCACATGGGTCGTTGAATTACAACCGTATTCTACCTTAGTTTTTCTTTCCAATTCTATGTGCTTCATTAAATGTTCAATCATTGTCTCTGTTTATTTTTAATTTTGTAGTTACTAGCTTTAATTATCAATTCAATTTTTTTTAATGTTATTTTCATCTCATACGAACCTATGATTATTTCAACAAAAGTTTGTGTTTCAATTTATCTTTATAGTTTTAGAATCCAGGTGAATGAATCTAACTTTGCCTTGAAATCTTTTGTCTACGTTTTATTAATCAAGTTTTAGTCATTGAAAATTTGAAAGAAAATCATTTTTTTTAGTATTTAAAAATCTTGTTTCAAATCTAGTAAGTGGTACGTATTTAACCGTAGTTAGTTAATGAGTAATTAGTGGGGGTTAATCATGGAGTTTAAGGAGACATGTTTTCGAGCCTATGAAGTGTGTCGCATATCATTATCTTCACATCTTTATTCTCATTTGGTTATCTCTATTCTCTTTATCTCTTTATTTTTAGTTTGTTTATGTTTATCGTCATATTTAGTTTGGTAGTTGTTATTCTTGCTTTAGTTGTTGCTTTTAGTATAGTTATGCTTAGTGAGTAGATTTCTTTTATGTTTGTTAAGTGGTGGTGATTTGAGACTTAAGTGTGAATAAGCTTAGAAATTGATGGTCAATAACTTTTGGTTACTTGGATTGATTTTTGGTTGTTTAAACGGGCAAAAGCCGTTGGGATAATTAATTATTTAAACTACTAATTTTTACCTTGAAAAAGAATTGTTTTCAATATAAGCCAACGTTGTGAGAAAATAATTTATTTTGACGGGTATAAATTGAAAAGGGCTTGAAACGAATATTCACACTTAATGAGCTTTTCACCACTCTTGACAAGCATATATTTTAATATCATATTCTTAGCTTAACTTTCTCGTCATTAGTTGTAGTCTACTTTTAAAATAGTTTAAAATAGTTGTTTTAAAATAGTTTATAATTTTTCTCAAAAAAACCCAAACCAAATATATTCGACAATCAAGCATTAACAAAAGACATAAACGAAATTTTCAATTCAAATCTCGTCGAGGAATACGACTCCGGAAGATTTAATTATCATTTGTCCTCAAGTGATTATTTTATCTAACGGGAATACAAATATTAAAACTACCTCTATCTATAACGAATCACCATCACCACAACCTTTGGCTCTCACACTAACCCTATCACCTACATCACCCTTTGAACATGGCACTAACACATCATCATCATCACTATCACCATCACCACAACCCTTAATGGGTCATCCCATCCTTTATCCCCTACAATCACATACCCTAAGTTGTCCTTGTTGCCACCATAACCAACACCTCATCATGTGCCTTAGAGATGAGTTGAGCTTTCAATTCTACCTTGAGCACCTACTCACCCCACCACAAGGACCCATCATACCACCTCCTCCACCACCAAATAGCCCAACCAACTAAACATGTTCATGTTTAGGTTCACAAATAAAACTTATGACCCTTTTGAAATTTGAAGCAAATCTTGAAGTCTCATACTACTATTGATGTCTATGTGCCTTCTTGTTATTTAATTTGCTTCTATGATGTAGTCATACATATGTATGACACTTGTTTTATTTTTATGAATAAATGGGCCTTCATGTGGTTATTTCATGTTTATTTTTGGCTACTTAGCTATTTTTGAGTGGTTGGATATTTGTCAAAAGTGCTACTTGTTAGATTTTGTATATATGTTATCTAACCTTGTTTTGTAGCAAGAATCATTGTTTGATTCCTTGGTGTTCTCCAAATGAGGGGGAGTATACATCAAGGGGGAGCCTTTCAACCTTTTTGCTTCGACAAAAAGGGGGAGAAATGGGAGTAAACTCATTAAAAACTTGTTAAAACTAATTTTAACTTAAAATGAGTTTATGTTTTGTCATCATCAAAAAGGGGGAGATTGTTGATGCAAATAATTTTCTAAAAACGTTATTTATATCTTTCGATTACTTCACGTTTTGAGGATGACAAAATGTGAAAACACGTTACATTAAAATTAACGTAAACAAGTTTTTAATCGGAAGATCCCGTTTCTACGCAAATCACTCTAGAACAAATTTACAAACTTGACTAATGATCAAAGAAGTAAATTTGGTTTAATGACTTCACATTTTAATGTGACAAAACATTTTTTCAAAAATACACCTTACAAATTATTTTTGAATAATTAAAAAATGTTTTAATAGAAAAATAAGTTTAAAATACATAACAGCTATTCCCCCCCCCCCCCCCCCCCCAAAATCAGCTCCAAACTTCCCCAAATAAGTTTTCACCAGAAAAGACAAAAATTTAGTGGAGCCGTGGGTGATTTAGTGGAGCCGTCCTACTGTAACGGTCAGATTTTCTCTGCCTATAAATACCAGCCCTATTCACAGTTTTTGGCACCCTTTCACACACAGAAACTTCTGAGTTTAAAACTCTCACACCTTTCTTTCTTCTTGATCATTTAGTTTAGTTTTTCTTTTGTTCAAGAGTGATCCAATCATCAAACTTAGAGATCCTCTTCATTCCTCTTCAATAGCAAGAGAAGAACACAAAATATCCAAGTTGATACAAGGTGTTGTCATTCCTCTTCAAGTGCAAGAGAAGAACTCAAGGTATCCAAGAAGATACAAGAGTTATAGTTGTTAGGTTATTTGTAACATTTGTTACATCCTTGTTGTATCATAGCATACATCAAGATTATTTTTCTTTTGTGAGAGTGTGAGTGAAGATCATTGTTATCTTATAGAGATAGTGAATATCTCTTGAAGCCATTGGGCTTGTGTAATTGATCAAGAAGATCAAGGGTCGATAGGATAGAGTTAGTTAAGTGAGTGTTGATCATTGTGATCGTGTCGAGATCTTGGTGATCTCTTGAAGCCATTGGGCTTGTGTGTTTGATCAAGTGGATTTTGGTAGATTGGTGGTAGCTAAGATTAACACTCGACATCTAGCTAAGTGTCGGAAATAGGATAAGCGACATGTACGGTTTTCTCCGCCTTAAGGGAGGTTGTTGACATAGTGCTTGAAACTCTCGAGTGTGGTACTTGGGGAGTGGAGTAGGGCAAAGAGGTGCTTCGTAGCCGAACCACAATAAATCCTTTTGTCCCGGTTTGATCTTTCCAACTCTTCTCTTTACTTACTTTACTTATTATTAGTTAGTTTAGTGTATAGTTCATATTGATGTTGATTGATTGCACTTAAGATTCGAATCTAGGTTTTTCATAAGTAAACTTTAAAGAAGATTTTAAAAGAACTTAAAAACCGGTAAAACTATTCAACCCCCCCTTCTAGTTTTCCACAACCTGAAACCATGACCCCTGTTCCTGAAACTCAAATTACTGCGGGGAAAATACTTCATCGTGAAGCAAATGAACTTGCAATGTCATATATTCTTAAAGGAATACCTAATCCAATTTTCCGAAGCATTAATGCTCAGAAAACAGCTAAGGATATGTGGGAACACGTTCATCTGTTAATGGAAGGCACTGAACTGAACCAAGAAGACATGGAATCCAAACTTTACCTCGAATATACAATGTTCATGATTGAATCAGGGGAGTCACTTGAGTCTTATTACCATCGGTTCACAAACATCATCAATGACTTGGACAGACACAACATTGTTTTACCAAGGATTGCAATCAACACTAAGTTTCTCAGCTGTCTTGGTCCAGATTGGCAAAAATATGTCACGTTTGTTCGTCAAGCCAAAAATCTACATAATGCATCTTATGGGTTGTTGTTTGATTATTTGAAGCACCATCAATCTGAAGTTGACAAAGATCGAGCTATTCTTGGTACTTATTCACCTTTTACAACTCCAAATTCATTGGCACTGATAGCTCAATCTCACTTTGCTCCACCTCCACAGTCAAATCATGCTTATGTCCAACAACAACATCACTTTAACTATCCTCAACAAACCTCTTCCACCCAACTCATTCCATATGATTCAACACAGCAATCAACTGAAAATCAACTAGTCCTCTACGACAACACTGACACCATGTTCTACACAAATACAAAAAATGATGAAGACGATGCATTCAACTCTTTGAATGAAGGATTTGCACTCATTGCTCGTGCTTTCAGCAAATTCTCTAACAAATCCAACAATCGTCTCCGCACTTCATCTAACACAAGGTATCAAGCTGTTGTACAAGATGGACGGGTTGAAATACAGAATCGTACTTATGGAAGAACTGGATCAGGAGCTTATATGGGAAATTCAGGAAATGCACAACGGTTTAATGCAGTTAGTGGAAGTAGGAACAATGCAGGTGCTCCTCAGAAAAGGGTTGAACTTGTTGAAACTGGGAATACAGGGACTGGGCATACTATGGTTAAGTGCTATAACTGCAATGGGAAAGGTCATCTGGCTAATGCATGTCCCAAACCTAGAGTCAGAGGCAGTGAGTTTCATAAGAAGGCACTACTTCTAGCTCTAATGGATGAATCAGGGGGCACTCTCACTGACAAAGTAAATAGCTTCATGGCGAATGCATATTCAGATGATGACATGGAGGATTTGGAAGCAAATCCAGCTGTGATGTTAATGGCTAACATGCAGGAACTTCACATGAGTGACACAGGCCCAGTGTATGATATTGATGGTCTGTCTCAGGTACATGATCCAACAACATGTCTAATACATGAAATTGCATCACCATCTGCATCTGCATCAGACAAAGAGCAAGTTGTTCAAAATGATTCATTATTATTACCTCAAGAAGATGAACAAATGAACACAGTTGTTACATTTGATGATGATCAAACTAACCCAGTTGTTACATTTGATGATCCAATTGATGATGATAAAAATGATCAAATTGAACAAGATTTACAACATCAAATACGAGAATTAGTTGCTTCCAAAAATAACTTGGTTTCTCAAATGGAACAAGAAAAATTAGAATCCAAACAACATGTTGAACACTTCAATATCGAACTTTCAAAAACAAAAACAGGTTTGTCAACTTGTCAAGCTAGTTTTTCTAAACATAAACAAGTGTCTAGGAAACGAATTGATTTTTATCTTGATGAAATCGTAGATTTGGAAAGTAAATTAAAAGAGTTTCAAAAAGTTGTTTATAAAACTGGTGAGTCTGTAACAACAATTCAAAAGTTTACTTTAAAGCAAAATCCCCAAGGTTATTGTTTTGCTATTGGTGATGACAAACCACGTTTTCTACACAAAGCACTCAAAGAAAATCCAGAGTTGTATAGTGCAGACCAGCACTTTGATGATTTAATTATGCGTGTTGTTGTATATAACTGTGAGGAAGAACAGGAACAGGACGAATAGAATCGATCAAAAATGAGCAATGTGTCATTTATAATTAGTTTAAATTATTTTTAATTAATTTAAATAATTTTTAATAAATTTAAATGATTTTTAACTTATTTAAATTATTTATAAATAAAATAATTTTTTTTAAATATCGCACTTTCGGTGGGGACATGTATTCCATTTCGTCGTCTTATACAAAAACTAATTTAAATCATTTATTTTTAATTTAAATCATTTTAAAATCATTTATAAATAGTTTAAATCATTTTTATTAATTTAAATAAATTTTAATAATTCTAAATGATATTTAACTTAATTAAATCATTTATAAATATAATAAAATTTTTTAAACAGCCCACTTTCAGCGGGGACATGTCCTCGCCAAAAGGTAAAAATCTGTTCAAAAACATTTGGCGTGATAAAGTAAATGTAAGGAGGGAAAACTAAAAAAATTGGTGAAAGCCAAAATGTCGAAATATTAATGTGATATGTAAATGAATATACGAGATTGTATATATATGAACGTCTTATGTTATTCTTCTTTATAAGATTAAGTAAATATGCCCAGAAAAGTATTTTTTACTATCCACGTTGAATAACGACTCATGCTATACCTCTTTATAAGTTTAACACACACGTACATAGGTTTAGAAATTAAATACGGTTAAAATTATTATTAATAAGAATATAATATCAAAATGTAGGCACGACTCTACAAGTTACTGTGTGATGTAAGTAAATACACGAGATTGTACATATATCAACGATGCATGTAATTCCTCTTTAATGTTTAAATAAGGATATCCGAAAAAAAAATATTTTTTGAAATGTCATTACATGCTATTAAAGATCCATAATGTCTAAAACATGATACCAAGAGTTAAATTTGAACAACAATCTCAACATCATGTCAATTAAACACAGTCAAATCATTCGCCTAACAAAAAATTATAGATAATATTAATCGATATTAATAAATAATAAAGAATTTATGTAAAAACCCATACGTGCACAAGTGTTATAACTGTATTTGCATAAAGATTTTACATAATGTTGTAGAAAAATATTTTAACAATCTCGTATATGCATCCAAACAGGTTTTACTATGCTAAGATAGAAATTTACGCTCATAACCAATTGTATTATTAAAATTAGATAATATACAATTTGTAGGCACAAATAATAAAATAATATATTATGACCTATATCAAAACATATTAAATAAGATTTATGCCAAAATTTCGTACGTACGGGTTATATAATTTGTATATGATAAATTCACTTTTATCGGCTAATAAATTGTTACAAGGAAGAGATTTATTTGTTAGAAAAAATAAATACAATATTGTAAAATTCTATTTATTTTCGTATTTTTGATATTAGAGTCCAGGATGAGAAGATTTGCTCAAACCAAACATCAAGACCATGACTCGAAGTGGAAATTAATTGGTTACTTCTATCATGGTCGGTGGCTTTAAATTACATATATTAGCTTTTGGTGTCCCGTTTACAGTTGGTTATTTTAAGTGCATGATCTATTGATTTTTACTAATATAAAACACTCGTGCTAGGGCCTACTGTTTCAATTGTTATTATAGTACGTCAATTATTGCATGCTGCAAGCTTTATGATGGGTTAGGATCTTGGGCTTTCATGCGTAAAACCCTAATCCTAGGTTGGGGTTTTTTCTTTTTCTGTTTGTAAGTTACATGCTGTGTTTGATTTCTGTGTGGTTTACGTTGGTGTGTTGATTGTGGTTGTGGGTTTTGAAAGATGAATAAAGGGTCCCTTAACACGAATAATAGTGCTTCCAAATCTGGTTCCAATGTTGGATAATCAGGTGGAAGTGGTGTTGGTGTTGGCAGCCTCTCGATTAGCTTGGTTGATCAAGCTAGTGTAAAGAATGGAGGTAGTAGACACTACAACATCGACTGCTTTCCGCGGGGACGGTTTTTCACTTTCGGCGGTGACATGTCCTCGCCAATACACTTTCCGCGGGGACATGTCACCGCCGAAACGTCACCGCGGAAAACTCGTCGCTGATACATTCGGCGATGACTTTTACCAACTTTGGGCGGCGACTTGTGGGTCCCACCGCCTTCTAGCCGGTCAAAGATTGTCCAGCGTGGCAGGGGTTTTCTGCGGGGACATGTCCCCGCCAAAAACTATACAATTAATTAAAAAATTAATTAATCAACTGATTATTTAATTTAATTATTCATTTTTGCGGGGACATGTCCCCGCAGAAAGTACATTTTACTGTTTTTAGAAATACTTTCTACGGGGACTTGTCACCGCCAATAAGGTGGAAATACAAATATGCTTCTGTCTTTTGGCGGGGACATGTCCCCGCTAAAAGCCTCTGACCCATTTTGCAGCAAATTGCTGCAAAATGGGTAATTCCAGGTTTTTTGCCACAAATTGCTGCAAAAACCTACCAAATGCAGCACATAAAACCTGCAGTTTACCCCAACTATATCCAACTTCGCCAAAATAACAAATTCGCCAACACAACAAATTCGTCAACAACACCAAATTAAAACCAAATTTGCTAAACATATACAACAACACCAAATTCAAACAAAATTCGCTAAAAATAATATTAATCCAACTTCGCTAAACAATCCAAATTCGCTAAACATAATCATATGAATCCTAATTCGCCAAAAACGGTTCAAAAACCGTGATCCACATGATATTCTACAAAACTATACATAAGATAGCGAGGAACAGTTTAGTGGGAATCCTAACACATAATAATCCATCTAAATCTACACAACTATGTCCAATAACCCAAAACAAACATAAAGTGACCCATCCGACCCATACACTAATCCCCATTCTCCGCACCATCCCCATTACCCCCACTACCCCCAGCTCCCCGACTACCCTCCCCTGCAGGTCTAGACTCACCCGGCGACGCAGTCTGGGATCCTGATGTCCCCGGCAATCCCGCTGTTAGCTCCACAGGAAAGCCCGACTGTCTCCTCGCCCAATCCAGAATCATCTGCAGCGTGTTCTCTTGCCGCTGCAGCGTGTTCTCTTGCCGCGTCATGGTCTCGCGCAGTGAGGACGAGGAGGCTTCCTCACGAGCTCGTGAGGAGCTCAGAGTCGGCTTGTGACCACCTCCGGGTAAAACTAGACCTATGCCAGGAATATGTCCCCTCTGCTTGCCACCGATCACCTGGCTCAGGATCTCCGCATCTGACATACGCGTCCCAGAGGAGGTGCTCTCTGACCGCAGCCGGACCATCTCATTCTGTTTAGTTACAAAAAAAACAAGAAAAGTAATATATAAGTCGTGATTTATTATATTGCATTAATGTTGGTGAGTTTTTGAAAATAAATTATACTTACGTATCTGGATTCGGCCTCCTCAGACTCCCAGGCGCCCCCTCTGGTGGTATGGGTGTGTCTGTACATGTCTATATGGTCTCGAGTATCCTCGGAGTCGGGGTCGGGGGAGTTCAACTGTTTATAAATAAAATCAATCAATACTCACCCAACACTATATATATAAATAAAATGATTAAAAAGTGTCTTACGAAGTTATCAGCTATGACAGCCAAGGAATGTGATCCATGAAGGGTGGCAGTCTTCATTTTGCTCCTATTTTGGCTGTTGATCTCCCCGATCTTCAACTTCTTGGGGTCGCTCCAGTGCTTAATCTGCTTATTATAAATAATAAAAACTATTATATAAATGAAATATTATTATTATTATTATTATTATTATTATTATTATTATTATTATTATTATTATTATTATTATTATTATTATTATTATTATTAATAATAATAATAATAATAATAATAATAATAATAAATAATAAAGTATGTGTCGATCCAGAAATTTACCTGCTTTTCCCATTCATCTTCCGCCATGTTCTCGGGACGCTTTGCCTTGATATCGTCCAGTTTCTCGACCCCACCTGCCTTTGTAAAAATTTTCTTCTTGTGCTTGTACTTTTGGTCATTGTATATCTTTTTCAGGTAAGCTTCGATACTAGCGACAATCTCCTCCCCATTTGGACCGGCAAGGTGGGGGGCGAGATCAAAGAAATGCTGCAATAAAATATAATTAAAATAAATATACAAACTTAAATAAAGAGACACATTTAAATAAATAAACACAATAATTAAAAAAATAAAAGATAAAAAAAAAAACTTACGTTGAGCCGGTTATCCACGTGTACCTTCTTGGCCTCTGGAACAACATCCCACAAATTGTAATACAGTGGAACGGTTTCCCGTATCAAGCTCCCGACAAAGTTCGAGAACCACGGAGCGTGAAGGCCTACATGCTGCCACATGCCTTTGGCATTCCTATTGAATCTGATAGAGACCGGGCGCCCTGTGTCATTCCTCATGGCGTGTAAGGCTGCGTTCTGGGTGGTACCGCGAACCACCTTCCCGCCTTTCCCTATTTTCGACCCAGGCTTCGTAGGCTTAGGCCTGGGAGCTCTCGAACTAGAGCCTGCAAGTAATCAAATTAAAGTGATGGTGACATAAAATAACAAGTTATCAATTTCAAATAATGATCAAGTTTAATTAAAATAATAGAGAAATTCTTACGCTCGCAGTTGGTGCCTATCCTCCTCCCGGGAGGGCGGGGTGGCTCGTGACCTCCATCACCACCATGGCTCGTGGCTATAACATCCGCCATCTGTACTAGAACATAGAAATTAGTGAAGAAACACATATATGCATATATATACACACATTCAAATAAATAACAATATAAACCAAAAAAGATAATAACAAATAATTAAATAAATAAATAAATAAACGCATTTAACAACTCGATAACAATTTCATTCAAATAACTTTTGACGGCGACATGTCTCCGCTAAAAAAATAAAAATTAAAAAAATATACCTTTTGGTCTCGGCTTCGTCTCGGTTGTGGTCTCAGCTTCGTCTCGGCTCGGTCTCAGCTCTCGACAGTACTGTCTGTACAAAAAAAGTTAACAAAAAAATTAAAAAAAATAACAAAACTCAGAAAACAAATAACAAAGATTAACCCTTAACAAATAACAAAAAAAATCACAAATTAGATAAATAACGAAAATAAAAAAAAATTAACCTTGGTCTCGGCTTGGTCTTGGTTGGAGGGTAAGAATTAAATGAGAGATGGGGGAGGAAAGAATTAAATGAGAGATGGGGGAGGAAAGAATTAAACGGGAGAGGAGGGGGAGGAAAGATGTGCACAGTGGTGCGAGTGTGGGTGCTGTGGTGGTGGAGATGGTGGTGTTGTGGTGGTGGTGGTGGAGATGGTGGTGTTGTGGTGGTGGTGGAGATGGCGCTGTTGTGGTGGTGGTGGAGAAGCAGATCGAACGCAAGCAGAAGCAGATGAAGGAGATGAGTTTTTTTTCTTTTTTCTAAGTGTTTAGATCTAATAACTAAATATGGGGTAGGTTTTAGGAATTACTTTCTGCGGGGACGTGTCCCCGCAGAATGTAAATGATTATTTTAATCAGACTTTTTTGCGGGGACACGTCCCCGCTGAAAGTGGAAATTATTCGCCAAAACCTTTGGCGGGATAAAGTAAATGCTACGAGGGAAACTTAATTTTTTTGGTGAAACCTTTCTGCGGGGACATGTCCCGCTGAAGGTATTTTGTAAATTATCTTTAATTAATTTAAAACTTTTAAATGAATATTAATTCTTTTAAATTTAACTAAAAATTTTCTAAATCATATTTTATTAATTTAAAACTTTTTAAAAATTTTCTAAATCATATTTTATTAATTGTTTAACGAACGAGACGAGATGTTATGGTTATACACGAGATCTTTAATGAACGAGCCGAGATGTTATGGTTATACACGAGTTGTTTAACGAACGAGCCGAGATGTTATGGTTATACACGAGATGTTTAACGAACGAGCCGAGATGTTATGGTTATACACGAGTTGTTTAACGAACGAGCCGAGATGTTATGGTTATACACGAGATGTTTAACGAACGAGCCGAGATGTTATGGTTATACACGAGATGTTTAACGAACGAGCCGAAATGTTATGGTTATACACGAGTTGTTTAACGAACGAGCCGAGATGTTATGGTTATACACGAGTTGTTTAACGAACGAGCCGAGATGTTATGGTTATACACGAGATGTTTAACGAACGAGCCGAGATGTTATGGTTATACACGAGATATTTAATGAACGAGCCGAGATGTTATGGTTATACACGAGATTTTTAACGAACGAGCCGAGATGTTATGGTTATACACGAGATGTTTAACGAACGAGCCGAGATGTTATGGTTATACACGAGTTGTTTAACGAACGAGCCGAGATGTTATGGTTATACACGAGATGTTTAACGAACGAGCCGAGATGTTATGGTTATACACGAGATGTTTAACGAACGAGCCGAGATGTTATGGTTATACACGAGATGTTTAACGAACGAGCCGAGATGTTATGGTTATACACGAGATGTTTAACGAACGAGCCGAAATGTTATGGTTATACACGAGTTGTTTAAAGAACGAGCCGAGATGTTATGGTTATACACGAGTTGTTTAACGAACGAGCCGAGATGTTATGGTTATACACGAGATGTTTAACGAACGAGCCGAGATGTTATGGTTATACACGAGATGTTTAACGAACGAGCCGAGATGTTATGGTTATACACGAGATTTTTAACGAACGAGACGAGATGTTATGGTTATACACGAGATGTTTAACAAACGAGCCGAGATGTTATGGTTATACACGAGTTGTTTAACGAACGAGCCGAGATGTTATGGTTATACACGAGATGTTTAACGAACGAGCCGAGATGTTATAGTTATACATGAGTTGTTTAACGAACGAGCCGAGATGTTATGGTTATACACGAGATGTTTAACGAACGAGCCGAGATGTTATGGTTATACACGATATGTTTAACGAACGAGCCAAAATGTTATGGTTATACACGAGTTGTTTAACGAACGAGCCAAGATGTTATGGTTATACACGAGTTGTTTAACGAACGAGCCGAGATGTTATACTAACTTTCCCACCAAAAATTTCCCACCAAAATACTGGTGCCAAAAATTTCCCACCAAGACCTGCTCTTATATACTAACATCTTATCCACACAACTTCACAACCTCTTATACTCAAAACCACTTAACCTCACAACCACAAACACACACTGTTATCATGGTAAAGATGGCGGAATTTGAAGCTTTTGCTTGTCCTTGTAAACGAGGAGACGTAATTCTGCGAGAATCGCATAAACCTTACTCCCTTGGTAAACAATACTATGCGTGTCCTTTATCAAAGGTGAACAATTACATATTTTTTTGTGTGTTACATAAATAATTTGGTTAGTTGTTAAAAATAATAGTTTTTACTCTTTAACAGGGTGGGACAAAGGAGTATGGATGCGATTTTTTTTATGGAAGGAGGAACGACTAGCCAAAATGACCGGTTCTCTTGGAGCTTCAACGCCTCCAACTTATTCCGCAAGACCATCCATAACTCCAACTCATTACACTGCAGGACCTTCAACATCGAGTCCTGGAAATACATAGTGCTCAAACTGCATCAAACTGAATCACCAGATAATGGTACTCAATAAAATGCTAGAAGTGTATATGCATCCAGACAAACACACAACTGATTCAGCTGCCTTATTTCACGACCTTTATAATGACATGCTAGGTGATATGGGAAATCTTCGTATGTAGGTTGTTGTTGTTGCTGTTATTGTTGTTGTTGTTGCTGTTATTGTCGTTGTCGTTGTTTGTTGTGTTATTGTTGTTGTTTAATAAAATGTTGTTGTTGTTGTGAAAACTGATGTCGAACGTGCTTTATATTTTTAATTTGTACGCTTTAAAATGTTCCAATGATGTTGTTGTTGCTGTGAAAACTTAAGTATCCATCAAGATTCAACCATAAGGGGCCGTTTGGTTTATGCTGTCCAAACAGGGCCGTTTGGTTTATGTTGTTTTGTTAACAGCAGCCCACAAGGGCCGTTTGGTTTATGCTGTCCAAACAGGGGTGTTTGGGATTACTTATTTCCTGCACCAAAAGGGTGTTTGGGTTTATGACCTTATTTGAAGAAACAATATCACAATTAACAAATACGAAGGCAAACATTTTATTTAAAACACGCAAGAGTTCTCAAACAAAAAACTCGACAACCAAACGAAACAACTCAAACTAAACAACTAGACAACCAAACGAAACAACTCAAACTAAACAACTCGACAACCAAATGAAACAGATCAAACGAAACAACCCGTTTATTTTTTTTGCGGCTACTTCCTGCTTTGCTGGAACTCGCACCAACTTTTCCCTTCCTTGCTCTCATTTCCTTGATACGTGCAAACGTAGCTTCGAGATTTGTTACTCTATTTTCCAGATTACCAAATTCGGTGTCGAGGTCCAACGTGCTTTCAGCTTCATCGTCACCTCCAACAGCAGCAGCTTGAGCTTCAGCAGCACGTTGAGCTTCAGCAGCATCTAGCTCTTCCAAATACTCTCAATAGTACGGCTTTCTCCTCAACCATTCCAGAATCTTGTCTCTCTGCCACGGTGCACAGTTCGCATAAGAACCATATTCATCAAAAATTTCCCAGCCCCAATGAAGTATAATTTCATTATACAGGAGCTCGTGTGATAAAGCCTTTGACCATTCCTGTTCCGGCGTTAAACCATCCATTGTTATGTGTGTTTTTTTGTGAGAATTTACGTGTTTTGTGATAAATTCATTATACAATATATATAAGTAAAAAATTGGCGGGGTAAAACAAAAATTTAGCGGGAAATACTTTCGGCGGGGACATGTCCCCGCTAAAAAGCCGCTAAATTTTGGCGCGATAAAATTACCTTTTTGGAGCCAAAATGTTTAACGTTTTCAGCGGGGACATGTCCCCGCCAAAAACTAAAAATATGCATCTTTTCTTTCGGCGGGACATGTCCCCGCCAAAAGGTAGAGCGGGAAAAAAAGGCGCGAACGATTAAGCACTCCAAAGTTTGGTCAAAGTTTGGTAAATATGTGAAACATTTTTGGCGAGGACTTGTCCCCGCCAAAAGCGTGCGTTAAAAATTTTGTAAATGGTCAGCGAGACTTTGTGCCAGCTTAGCACATATTTTGTCGTTTAGTGACTTTCGGCGGGGACAGAAGCGTCCCCGCCAAAACCTTGGTCGCCCGTTCTATGTTTTCTTGTAGTGAGAGGTACGACATGTGCTACGAGTGGAAGTGGTGCAACGTGTATGGGTGGGAATGGTGATAACGGTCGTGAGCCCTATTATTGTCGATTGGACTGATGATGATGGTGATGTTAATTTGCCTACACGTGTGGACCGGAAGGTACATGTTACACCCATGCATAAGGTTGTTGTCGAGAGTATTGATGTGACGTGTGCTGGTTCGGGTAATACGGATCCAATGGCTGCTGCTACTTAGACGAAAGATAAGATTACTAATGATGGTAGTGTTAAATCTAAAATCGGTTCCAAAGGAAGATTCTCCTATTTCTTTTGCCAATATCATTAATGCTACTCGTATGGTTCTGAAAGTGAATTTTAGAGCATTAGTCAATGAGGATCGTGTGGATAATCATGACACAATGTTGCCTATGGCTGTTATGAAGAAGGTCTTAAGTCGGTATGATAACACACTTGTTGGTTACTTTCTTGGTAAGACCATTGCTTTTCCTTTAGTTAAGAATTATGTTACTAATACATGGGGAAAATTTGGCTAGCAAAAGCTGATGAAGAATGGTGATGGAGTATTTCTTTTTAAGTTTGCTACGAAGGAGGGTGTGGATCGTGTTCTGGAACGAGATCCTTGGATTATACGTAGCTCGCCCATTATTCTAAACAAATGGACTCCCACTTTATCCCTTAATAGGAGCGAGGTAAACAAGGTACCTGTTTGGATCAAAATGTATAAGGTTCCTTTGGTTGCTTATTCTGAGGATGGTCTGAGCTTGATTGCTACGCAAGTAGAGAAACCTATTATGTTAGATGCTTTTACAAGCTCTATGTGTGTCGAGTCTTGGGGCCGTATTAGTTTTGCTCGTGCTTTAGTTGAATTAAGCGCGAATTCAGAACTCAAAAGCCAGGTTACAATGGCAATTCCAAATGAAGAAGGTAATGTTTTTATTACTTAAATTATTAATGTTGAATATGAATGGAAACCTCTTCATGGTGGTGAATGTAAAACGTTTGGACATGCTTTGATTGAATGCCCAATCGTGTTAAGGAGGCTATTCGTAGTAATAATAATGTGGCAGCTGATGAGCTCAAATAAGTACATTTTATTATCATCATTTGTCCTATTTATTTGACTTGTTTTATTATATTATATATGAGAATTGATACGTTAATGTTTACTTTTGTAATTCTCAGGTAAAAACAAGTATTATGTGAAACTTGGCAATTTTGGACTAATTATGGAGCAAAACAAGCAAGATGTTAAGAGTCTACTGAAATGTACAAGATCAAGATCATTCTGCTCCAGATACGCCGCAACATACTTCTTACATACGGCGTATCACTATCAAGATTTCACAAGTTACAATCCAAGACGGCAAAGGACATGCGCCGCATAGAGAAATGGAGTTACGCCGCATCTTAAGGCGGTGTACGAATATTCCTGAATATATTAATCTTGGACCCCACGCGAAGTTAAGTCAATGCGCCGCATCTACTTATCCTATGCGCCGCATCTAACCCTCAGACAGAAACTATAAATACCCCAAAGTCAGACGAATTTTAGAGGTTGGACAGAGCAAGATACCATACGTACGAGTACCAAACCAGAGACGAATTCAGACGTATTAGCAGCACAAGACACGCCCTGAACGAAGATACAAGAGCTGTAAGAAGGTCCTGCATGTATTCAATTCATTAAGTAGTTTTGTTTTATTGTATTAGTACACTTTAATTCATCAGGATTGATGGGCTGATGTCATGTGACTACGGAAAATCATGCGCACCCCTTAAAATTGCTTTCCCATTAATTAAAGTTTATATGTTGATGTCTTTGGTAACTTTTATTAGTGCATTGATAACCTCTGTGTCTAGCTGAGCATTGCTTGGGTCGCCATGCCCCTTCCTCGCCTATTTAAGAGACGCTAAATAAATAGGATAGACATAAGTAATCATTAAGGGTTTACTCGCCGATAAGATTAGAGCCAACGAGAAAGGTTTAATTATATACACTTCATATAAAACTAGCAATAAAACAATTGACAAGCTACTTAATTATCAGGACAGGTCTTCTTATTGTCT
Source organism: Artemisia tridentata subsp. tridentata (assembly GCA_021014915.2). NCBI lineage: Eukaryota > Viridiplantae > Streptophyta > Magnoliopsida > Asterales > Asteraceae > Artemisia > Artemisia tridentata. The sequence goes on from CP139506.1 coordinate 68,310,786, forward strand.
CAAGTATCTATCTGTGTACGTGTGTGCTAATCGCTGATTCGTGCTCATTAGTTTAGTTTTCTATTTATTCATAACCAAACCGTGCCAGTCTCTCAGGCTGAACCCCCTTGCGTTAGATTAGGTTGTACAGCTAACTTAGGATATTAAAATACTGATTAGAATAATTAGATAATACGTTCCACTCTTAGTGATCGACACTCTACTTACCATTATATTCATACTGACCGGGTACACTGCTCGTTAAGTGTGTGTGTTATTGATAAGTCGGCTAAATATAAATTTAAAACTTGAGTAGGCATTAATACTGTGAAACCGCAACGACACGCACGTGCATCAAGTTTTTGGCGCCGCTGCCGGGGAGTGAATTGTTATTATCTGTTAATTTGATTAGTATTTTAATTAGGTTTTTCTTTTTAATTTTTCTTTTTAGATTCTAACCGCTAACCCGTTGTATATTAGATAAATTGCATTCATTGTATAGTTTGCATATTTTCTGTTTTTGTGTGTTTTTATTTTCTTTAATTTTTGTTTCTTTTTGTTTGTTTTAATTTTTTTTCTGTTTTTCTTTTTTTCTATTTTTCTGCATTCTGTTATCGTTGTATTGTGCTGATACAAACGATACGGCGCATCTATTTTCATAGATACGGCGTATTGCGTTTAATTTTTATAAAATACAACACGTTTAATAAATTCGAGTACGACGCATCTTTCCCCTAGATACGGCGTATTCTGTTTTTAATAAGAAATTTTTCTAAACTCTAACGCCATACGACGCATCTGCTTTTGCAGATACGGCGTATTGTCTATTTAAATTAAAAACAGTTTTTGAATTATTAAACAGATACGACGCATCGATCTTTATCGATACGGCGCATCTTCTGAATCAAAAATCTTGTATTTTGAAACATAACGAAAATACGGCGCATTAGATTATGTTAATACGACACATTTAATTTTAATAAATATAAACGATTTTTGATAATTTAAAACTGATACGGCGCATTCTAATTCATAAGCGGC